>MINK01004760.1:14951-25966 GCA_001735545.1 Phormia regina
TTTTTTCTGTGTTACAATATTTGCACAAACACATAATACCCCAACCACCTTTGGTGGTGTAGGGTATAACAATATCCAAAGATATAATTAAAAATGTATTCAGATCTTTTTTCAAATATTTATTGCGAAAAATTAATTTTATTAAGAAATATAGAAATTAAATTTAATTTCCCTGCAGCGATAAAAAGGAAAATCCAAAGAATCACTTTTTCATTACATCGTTGACATGACTTCCTATTCATTGAATAGGTATCAAAAAAGGGAACATCATCCTACTACAAGTCTATGTTAACTTCATCGGAAATTATCCGAATTTGCACTACTTCTGGATCACAAGTTCAGGATCTTATTGACTTCATTGAATGTTCTGTTTTTGCTGGGTACTTATGAACAATCTTATATGCCTATACATAGAAAGTCTTAAAAAAGTCACACAATTTTATTGTAAATAAAAAATATGATTATAATTGTGATTCGGTCAGAATTTCATATTCTGTACCCATGGGGATTGTGGACAGACCTTTGCTCCAAGCATATCCAGATTTACTTTACAAGCATAAATGAAATTATATACATTGTAAATGAATTTGGAAAAAATTACATAGCCGAAAAGTTCAATTTCACTCTAATAATTTTATTGAGATATATCCAAAAGTTTAAAAGTTACAGGATTATTTAAAAAAAAAAACGTTTTGGAGCATCGTATATGGTTTGATTCCATTACATTTATAAAATTTTGAAAACTTTAGCGGAAATAAATGATCATGATTTGCTTATTTAATTTAACTTAATATATAACAGTCTTTCATAAATTGCTTAGTGATAAAATGTTGTTTTTTAAGTGTGAAAAAAAATCAATAGGCTTCGTTCATGTTCAAAATAATTATACGTGATAATGTTCATCAAGATATCTTGAAAATGCGAATTATACTTTGTTCGCAAGGTTTACAGCCAGCCCACTTATCGGATATACGTTTATTATTAACTCGGCTCAGAAAAAGAAATACAAATATAAAATATGTATGTATTGGTAAATTTAATGTAAGTAAATAAATTGAATTATAAAGTTATAAATAATGGTGACCAAACTTTTAAGTGTTTGGGATGTTTTTTTTTTTTATCAATACTCATACATATGCATGTTTGTATATATGTACATATGTATGCAAGTGTGTATCATATGCCAGATGTCTGCAGAGTCTATTGTTCTCATTTTTTGTATAAATATAAAAAATTGAATTCGTTTTTTATTCAGGTAACTCATGCAGGCAGGAAACAATGCATAACAGAAGCATTCGCATTCATAAGTGACCAAACCGCAATAACAATACAAAATAATTATAATTTGCAAGTATTAATAAACGATAATAATCGATCGATTGAAAAAAGTATAAACGAATGAATAGATGAATGCATGTCAATAGTATTGCAATCATGCATATTTACATCAAAAAAAAAATATAATGTTTAGTCGTACTCATGTACAGTTCTGTGAAGAAAATTAGTTTGTGGCAAATATTGATATCCGTGGGGATATTTTTATGGGACCATGTGAACAAATCGACTCAGAAAGTGATTCTGAGTCGAACAGTATACTAAAAGCGGTATACAACAGCAAAGTGAACGAACTTTTATACTAATAACTCCAAGAGTAGTGCGCAATGCACCGGCCGGAAAAAATCTGCTTAAATAATGAATAAATAAATATATAATAAATAAAGAGACAAACAAACAAACAAATAAATAAAAAATATGTAAATTATGGCAACCTTAAGTAAAAAAAGGAATTGGTGCGTAATAGAGAAAATTGAAAGGAGATTCTTAAATTTGTCAATATATTTTGTTAGAAAAAATATATTACCAACCATTATAACTGCATGTACATGAGTATTTTTACTTAACTCTAAATAAATTGATGATACAGGACCCATTTTATTTTTGACATTTGTATGATTGTTACTGGTTCTGTAATTTTTTTAAGAGATAATTTCTTATCAACGTTTTAGTTTTTTATATATTTTTGTTAAATATAAAGTGGTGAATTGTACACTTATATTAGTAGAAATTACATAAAACAAGATTTAAATTTTCAAATATTTTTAATAAATAATTATAATTTACATTCATATAGTGCTATTTTTATAAACACATGTGTAGTTTTAGTAGAAAATTATAAATGGATTTTAATGAATAATAACCCACAAACAGCTGTGAACGTAACGCATTTAATAATAGGTACTTTGAATACTTAGCCTTTTTATACCAACTTATCAGTTATTATAAGTAAATTGTATATGAACTATTCTTCCACAATTATTTATAAACCACAAGATAAATATTGCAAATGGCTGCAAATTGTTTTAAAATTAAAATATCTAGATCTTGACAAATGAACACATGTACGCATGTCTTATTTTTAATACGACAAAGTAATTTCTTATTAAATAATCCTTTTATATGAAAAAAAAACAAAAAAACATAGTGAACACGAAATTATTTTATATTTAATATTTTTTGAAAATATTAACTCCTTACATTTTGAATAATTAAAAATACTTTAATACTCAAATTAAACGAAATCACTGATAACGCTAATAAAACGTTACCAAAATAGTTTGAAATACTAATAACGCTAAAATAACGTTTTTCGGTTTAAGAAAAAATATCTGTTTATAATAAAATTGAAATAAAACTTTTAATAAAGTAATGAAAATATCAGTACAGTTTGTATTGTATGATTCTGAACCAATACGAACCGCAATTAAAATACAGGGACTGAAATAACTTGTAATACCAATAATACAAAAATACCGTTATCGAAATAATTCGAAACCATTACTGTTTTACTTCTTTTTAATTGGTTGAAATAAGTGTTTAGTTTTTTCTTTAGGTTTAATCTTAAGGGTAGACTGGGGAACATTCGCTACTTTTTTGCTTAAAATGCTTGAAGATTGGAATGGTTCACGATATCAATAAACTTTCTCTTGGAGTAAAAACCTTTATATGTTGACTTACATTTAAGCCCATTGGATCCTGACTACCTTCATGTTAAATTAATTTTTATTATGTATTTGTGAAGTGACCAAAAACGTCAAAAACCACCCCATGCCATGAGGTAGATTCACCACGTAATGGGACCATATTCGTTTTCATATATAAGATGTTTTTTCAAATGCTATTTTATATTATGTAAAATAGCATTTGAAAAAACACTCAAAAATTAATATGTTTAATTGAATAGCGACACAAAATCTATCACACAGATAAAAGTAAAAATCGACTTCAATTTTTTAATTAATTTTGCTCCAATCATCAAAATGGTAATATTAATAACTACAATCATTCATATTATTATTACTAATTTTTCTCTGAAAAGCTCTAAAATTTTGAAAATTTACTTAAATTTATTTTATTTATCTATTTTTTCTTTATATTTTCTTAAGAGCTGCCAATTTATTTTAAAAAAAAAATAAGATAAGATAATTCAATTCAATTCGAATACAATATTAGTTAAAAATTATATTAAAAAATAATTTGAAATACTTTTTTCTGTGGCACTAACTGATTTTTATTTGAATTCAATTAGCACTTGGGAGTCTTTATGTACAGTAAAAGATCTACAGATAGTAAGAGCTTCGTGACTGATTATAACGTTTCTGCAGAATAAGTTTAATAGGCCCTCTAGCAATTTGGCGAATGTACCAAGATGATGGGCAAAACTATCCTAATGCTTAAGTAATATTGCACATTAAACATATTGCTTATAACTGCTAAAATCCCGGATCCTTAACCTTCATTACTCAGGAATTCGAGTATTTTAGTTCTCAAAGAATCCCGAAATTTTTCAGGATTATAGTATAGAATTTGGCATCCCTAGTATGTATGTAGTAGTGGATGCATACAGAAGTATATAAACATATTTAACAATAAAAAATATTGCAACATAGAGAGCTGGAAATGGAGACGAATGTCAAGAAAAAACATTGTTAGGTGAAGCCCCATAAATAATGTTTAATCGATGTTTGCTCTTCGGTTTATTGTGCTTATGGCTTTTTTAATAAGTCCCTCATTCCGTGCAACATTTTAACTTTATGTCTATTCTATGTGTGAATCTCTTGTCGAAAAGAAGCCAAAAGAGCGCTGCAATTGTTAAACAAACATGCACACCATGTCATATCGTAAAATATTTTCATTCAATATTTATCTTTTTAAACTGCGACCACGTTTGACAATTTAATAAACGTACATATGTTTGTATATTTTCATTTTGAATTCTTAGAAATATCTCTGTAATTAGTGTAATTTTTGGATAAAGATGAATTTAACGGGATAGAAAATTTGCATTAAAACAAGTACACACAATTCTTACTTTTTAAAAACTGAGGTAGTGGTGTAAACTTAGGAAATTCTTTATCTTATATATTTTCGATATTAAGGTGGTATCAGCAAACTTAACTTAAAACTCAAAATGTAGCAAAAAAAAAAAAAAAGTATAGATAATAATGAAACAAATTTAATCCGTCTGGTGCACAGAAATAAATATTATTATATTTTTGATGTCATAATATTTATTTTATGTTATTATTATCAACACATTTTTTTTATGATTAGCGTTTAATATAATCTTCCATATCGTCACCGAAAATACAAAACAACGTAACAACATTTTTCATAACTTTACAGAAGACACAAAAAAATGTTATTAAGTCAAAACAAAATGTCACACAAACAAGATATTTGGGTTTTTACATCCCTAAATATCGTCTTATATATTGATGACAAATATTTTTATTTTCAATATTCTTGAAGTTCTATGGTTTACGTTTTTCAAGATTTCAATTTTGTAAAGCGTAAATAAAGTAACGTAACAATAACAGATGTGATGTTACGTTATTTTGACTTAAGAATATCATTGTTGCATCAGTTAATATTATCGTAATTTTTTGAGCTAAAAGTATAAATTTTGATGTTACGTTGTATTGCATATTCGGTGACGATATTTATAAATATTTAAATACAAAATGTGATTTACATATATCTGATTTAATTGACATTGAAATTTTGTATAAAATTTATTTTTTTGTCAGAAACTCTTAAGATTGGATTAGAGTCTTAATACTTATTATTACCTTAAGCGCAAATCGTACTACCCTATTATAAACAGATAGATATATATTTTGTTTTGTGTTTGTAGTTAGTTGAAACATTTGTCAGTGACTTTGAACTAAACTAAATGAACTACACGTACCAAATACAACTATGTATTAGGAACAATATTATGGAACAATATTAAACTTAGGTACATTGAGCAGTGCATGTTAAAGAAAGATTCCGGTCAGTAATTTAAATACTATATGGATCGCTTTGGATAAGGGGGAGGTATGAAAAATGAAAGAGTTTATTTGTATCTTTCGTTAACTTTTAAAATTGACATTCATCAGTAATTAATTTCGTTTGTATGTATTTGCAACTTAAATGCAACAATGTTGCAAAAATTCAATTGGTAACAGAGCTATTAAAAATATAATATCTATTTATACATAAAAACATAAACTACAACCAAATATTTATGTATGTGTGTGTACAAATACAAGTACATTAAAACAGGGAGGATGGATGGACCTTTTTTTATATCTGTTATACTTATGTACACATGCATATTGATTCCCTTGATTTACGTACGTACATACATACATATGTATACAACTCGGTTTGGTTTCTTATTATATTGCGGATTTTACGAGATGTATGCAAAATTTACAACCACTTGTTAATGTTAACTAACTATTGGTGTTGTCTATTTAACGGCATTCGGTCAGATTCACTCGTTGATGTAGGTCTCTATGAATCACTGAAGCAACGAAAAGTCTGGAGGCAGACATTCAAACCAAGTTAATGACCATTTTTGTTCGAAGAATAATTTCTATTATTTGTCGTAAATAAATGTTGAGAAAACAGACAACGTTAGCATCAGAGGGGAAGAAATATTACTGTTTGTATCTCATCAACTTTTATTAGCAATTTAAAATTTTCAATTTTAATTTTGTATGCTTAAATGTGAGCATGAATAGCCATCAACTTCATTTGAGATGTGTGATTACAAACACGCACACATATTTACATTAGAGTGTTCCGAGTGGTAACATTTGCTATCCAAATTTGAATTAATGGGTAACTTCAAGTTGTTACATCAGATTTTGATATAATTTTCTTATCTAAGAAATGTCACCGTTCGGGAAGAAGTGTGCAGCTTTTTTGTTGTACTTTTAAGTGCTTTATTTCGGTGTCGAATTATGACTCATTTTTAGTGATGAATTTGGACATACTTTTACAAAACATTCTATCCAAAATATCATTAAAAAGTAAAAAAAATATGTATAATTTTCTAAGAAGCGTCCCCGTTCAGGAAGAAGTGTTCCGCAGTTTTAATGATTTTTGGGTGACACTATTTAGGGTATTTTTTTTTGGCGACGAAATGGTAAAAAAAAAATAGTCCTCATACAAAAAACTTTTCTGGGTACGTAAGAACTAAAAGCTCAACTACATAGAATACTTTAGCTTCGGCTGCAACTGACAGCTGCAGTAAAATATATCGTTCGTCAAACTTTTGCGCGAAGTACTTCAAAGATTAAAAATGTTCAACTTTGAAGCACAGAAGTACGTAAATACATTTTGACAATAAGACGAAAATTTTTATTTGGAATTAATTATTTGAACTAAGAACATCATATAATTTTTACATCTTTAAAATTTATTATATAAAATTTCAATAACAAAATAATATAACGACTGGGTTTATGCTGTGTGTATCTGTGAGTTGCAGTTGAAGCGAAAGTATTCTGTGTAGTTGAGTCTTAAAAACCATAAAATTTTATGATTCTATTGTCAGATTTAACTTAAGTTGCGTAGTTTAGCCATGTCTCAAAACATAAATAGCACCCTTCGTAAATAATTACTCAAAAAGATAGAAGTATTTTGGCTCCAAAATGTTCGTTTTATAAAATAGAAACATTAATAAAATAGAATCGTTAATAAAATTGGAAAAAGTTGAAATTTGTAATAAAAAGTTGAAAGAGTAATAAAATGTAATTTCATGAAAATCTTACATAAAAAGTTTTGAATATACATAGGCCCTCAATATTTGAACTTTTCTTATTTAAATAATTTCAAAAATGTAAAATTTATTAAATGTAAATAATATTGTGTATTTAAGAACATTTTAAATATCCAAATTCCTCAATTAAAATAATATAATAAAGTAAATTAAAGTCCTGAATGAATAGTAAATATCTTGTTTTATTATTATGCATAAACTTTTTTACACTAATTCAAAGATATGTATGTAGATGAGTATGTTTGATCACATACATACATTAAATAAATGTACACATGTATATATCTGTTTGAAAATTTTTGTATAAAAATTTCACCCTTGTCTAACTAAGGTTTACATCGACGTCCATATTGTTTTGAAAGTTTCCCTTAAAATAGTTTTTCTTTAATGATGTCCTTAATTGAATTACCCCTCAGCGTCATGGTTATAAGCTTATGCGGACTCATCGGGAACAAAGTCACCCTTCAACTGCTTCAACTGTTTTTATTGGTTATTTTACATTGGGTGTACATTATTACAACGATCGATAACTACACATATAATTTAGTACACACACACACATTCATACATACGTACACATGAACGTATATACTTAAGTAAGTAAGCTTATACATACACTGTACAAAAAGTAGTTATAAAATATTATAGATCTCATTTATTTCCAATTACATAACTTAAGATATTTATAAAAATAGCTATTTGACTGTTGTTTATTTAATTACCAATAATTGAAATAAAACCAAATAAAAGATAAATAAGTGTAAATCACTTATTTTTTTTTTATTTAAAGTGTAGTTTTTCACAAATACATTTACAAAGAGTATAAATTCATTTTTTATGTCTGGAAAAACAAATGGGAAATGTTTTACGTTGTTCTTTTGTTGGCAGGGTCCAACCAAATGTAGAACCATTCATTAGAAATGCAAATTTGTAAATGAAAACAAAAACATTTTATTCCAATTTACATATTTCAAATTCCATTACTTTTTTCTAGGCAGCGCACATTAAGTTTTCACAAACTAACTTTTTGGTTGTCCGCATTCTAAAACAGTAACAGGAACAAAAAAAAGCAAACAATTTTTTAACTAACCACCAAAACTAGGGAGGGATAATTTCATGTTTACGGTGGAAAATAGTGTACTATACTTTGTTATTTTTTAAGAACGAAAATCTATATACATACAAATAAAAAAATATCTTGTATATGAAATAAATCATGTTTCACACAAATAATTCCGCAAATTGAACTTAAAAGTTTTATCCGAAAAAAAAAAATAAATAAAGGATCATTAAATAGTTCAATTACTGTCAATACTGACTTATGTGGGAGTAATGCGTACATCTATTTGACTGTCGTAAAAATAACATTAAAATGTTTACTTGAATTTCGATAGTGAATTTCTAATTCTTAACAAACAAAACAATGTTATTACAAAAATTGCTAATAAAGATACAAAATTAATATTCAAATTCTGGCTTAAGAAGAATTAAAAGCAAATGAAATCTACTCCTAATCTATGAATCCCTTATAAAATTAGCAAAATTTGAGTTCAAATTTTATATTTTAAAGGACCTAAATCTTCTTCTTTATCGTAAAGTAATAGGTAAACATCATCCTGACGAAAGGATCTCTAAAGGACTTACAATTCTTTTAATTATTATTATTATTTTTTTTTTTTAACATTATGTTTACAATTTTTAGTTTTATTGTGAAAATTTCAGAATGGGATTTTAGTCGAATCAGACATTATAACATTTTTTTATTATAACTATATATTTTATATTACACCCAAAAGAAAAAATTTGCGAATAGTAACCATAATCATGTACTGCATCGATCGCCACACACATATATTTACAATTATGTAAGTGTTTGTTATGTTGTACTCTCCCATTTTGAAATTTACGCCAAAAAAATAACTTAATTTTTATAGTAATTTCAAATTAAAACATTCTTCATGAATTCAAGGCTTATAAATAAATGTTTATAGTTTAGAATAAGGGTTTGGGGTCCGGGAATTTTTTTTTAAATTTAATATTCATGTAGTTTTATAATCCTATAGCAAAAAAACCTTACTGTTAGCATGGCCTCGAAGAAAGCTTTTCGTTAATGTAAAAACACAACAACTTACTGAACGGATTTTTAGATGTTAATACTACATATTGCATTATTTCGGAAATAATGAACATAAATAATTAATTTTTGAAGCTGTGTAAATAATTTTGAAATATGTAAACATTTTTAAATGAAAATGTATAAGAACTTTTCTTATAACTGCAGAAATTTATTACAATACTATTTTTCAAAAAATTTAAAAAGTGCAAATATATTAATCTACGAATGTACTTTATTTTTCAAAAATATTCGTCTTGAAATGATTAACAATATTAAAAAGTTTAAACTTTTTGGGTAAAATAAGAAAAGGCTGTTTGTTGTTTTCATCAAAAATTAACAAAAGTACGGGAACACAAAAAACTATTTGTTTAGACAGAAAGAAAACATCAAACTATTTTGAAATTCATATATGAATGTTATTTTCTTATTTTTTTTTTTTTTTTTAATTTAAAATTTCCTCTTAGTAACAAAAATAAAATAATTTTTATTTATTTTTATACAAAGTTTTTTTTTTTTGTATTTTTTTGCTTATTTGACAATTTGCTAATTTTATCCATAGAAGAAGAGCATTATTCACTCAAAATCTCTCTCAATCTAGGGATCACACGTGCTCTCAATTTAGAATACGGGAAGAAAGCTAATATTTCACAAAATGTATCAGAAAATATTTTCTAAAGCTAATTCGTTAATGATTTAAGTAGAAGAAAATTTTAATGATTCAAAATATATTTTAAGCTTGAATTGTAAATTGGTAGTGCATTCGTTAAGGAAGTAAAATCAAATAATTTACGTATATGGATTGAATTGTTATGAATGCTCCAAAGAAATGTCTGGGATAATCAATTTTATTCGACTTTGAAAAGTGAATTAAAGAATTAAATCATAAATGTGATTAATAATGTTGTGTTATACACTGAAAAAAGTATTTTCAATGAATGAGGACCATTAAATGATATTCATTAATTTTTTCCAGGAATTTATTAAATTAATGTAAAAATTCATAGCTCTAATGAAAAGATTCATTAGAATTCAATGAAAAATTTAACCTCATTATGAACATTACATTGAAACAAACACTTAAATTTATTCTTTGATAATATCAGATAATTAGTTAATTGATTTAATGTATTAGAACATTGAATTCATTTATTCAATGTACTAATACATTGTTTTAATTAAAAAGAAGCTTTAAACAATGAACAAAATTATTGAATCAATGAAATATTTCGTTAAATTACCTTAAAATAAATATTTTCTAACGGGAAATAAATTAAGCAAACACCAAACAGTTTGTTTTATTTCTTGACAAGAGATGACGCGTTTTACACAAAAGCGTTTTGTTAAGAATTAACATTTTAAAAAAGTAAATAAGTTAACCAGGGCAAATCGAGCAACACAACGGATTACACAAAATAGGAATTTGAAGATTATCCTTATTCTTAACATGTAAGTATAATAATGTTAATGGCATATTTAACTTATATTTGTATAAAATAAAACAATTAAGATGCAGAGCAGCTCGCAAAGAGTTTCGAAAAATGTCGTGAATTAAAAAACCAAGAGGATTATATTCGTAAGTATTCATAAATATATAAAATATTCTAACATTATTCTTTATAAAATTATATTACAGACTGATCAAGACTACAACTGGTGATCATCATGATATACTTATTTTATATTTATGGCATCTATATTAAGAATATAATATTTTATTATTGAATATATTGAGTCAATATAGTACAATTAAATCATTTAATTTAATATAAAATAAAAACCCAAAAT
>MINK01004766.1:0-22332 GCA_001735545.1 Phormia regina
TTAGATAAAATTTCTATATAGTTTTCAAAACTACGCTAACAGCAGCAGTCAATGGCAATCAAATAAACTTTATTTTATTAGTTGAAATCAAAAATAAAAAAAAAAAAAAAAAAAAAAAAAAAAAAAAAAAACTAGATTTTAAAACAAAAAAAAAAGCAATACCATTAACTATAGTAAAAAGCTTTGCTTTAGGCTTTAGTAGTTCTGCTTTATAGTTTAAGAGCAATTATGTATGAAGTTCTTTTTTTTCAAAATTTTCTATTCAATAACATGTGTTATGAAAATGTTTTAGAACTGGTTTTTAAAAAAAATTTATAGATTTTTCAAATTAAAAACTAAGAATTTTTCTAGTTTTTTGTGTTACAAATTACAATTTAATTTATACTTGAACATAAATTATCAAGAAAATTGCGTTTGCTATATATATTTTTTTTTTTTTCAGCAGAAAATAACACAAGGTTTTTGCAGCTTTAAATTATTTTAAAGTTTAAATTACTACAACTGTTTTTTTTTTTCTTTTTCTAAAATTTGATTTTAAAGTCAAGAACATTTGCTTTTTTTTTTTTGTAACATTATTTTATAATTTTTAAGCTTTTGGTATTAGAATTTTGTTTGCTTTAATTTTTAAGTTTTATTATTTTTTTAAATATTTATTTTTAGTTTATTGTGTGTTTAGTTTCTTTAAGTGTTAAAAGAATTCATTAGCAAAGATAATGGTGGCCTCAGTTCTTGTTGACATTTTATGACAATTTCAATAGCCGGTCAATTATTTAAATTTTGTTTTGTTTGTTTGATGGCTGATTGAATATTTTTGTATATATAATTAAGTTTTATTTGTTTAACAAAACTGTTTGAATGAAATGTATTTAATCATCTTTTTAATATGAAAAAATAATACAGGAACAAGAAACGATTTGAAACAAAGGTGATAAACATGAAAAATGTATTTATAGTATTTTTTTTTTTTTGCATAGAAACTATTTTTTTTATTTAAAAATTGATTTTTTCTTTCCATTTGTCTATTTTCTTAAAACTAAAATTTTAATGATTTTTTTTTAATATTTTATAGCCTTAGGATTTTAAATGTTTAACACTTACTGTTATTTTCTTTTTCCCTAGTAATAAAAAAATTCATAATTCATTAACATTATATAACCCTTCTCTAAGAATTTATAATTAATCGAATTTGTTTATTATTTAAATGACCGGAAATTGTAAAAAAACTGTTATATTACAACCAATATTTTTTGGTTAAAATATAAACAAAATTTTAAAGAACTTTGAACTGTTTAAATATAACTTTAAAAAATAACTTACAAATTAAAAGCTGCTACAATATACAAAAAATATAAACTTTTAAAGTTAACAAAATTTAAACTTAATAATTTCAGTTCTAGTTCAGTTCAGTTGTAATTCATTTCTAGTACAGTTTTAGTCTCTTCTAATTCAATTCTAGGGTGAATTTCTGTTTCAGTTTTAGTTCAATTCAAGTTCATTCGTAATTTATTTTTATGTCAGTTCTAGTTCAGTTCTACTTAAGTTCTAGTTAGCTTCTAATTCCATTCTAAATAAAATCTAGTTTAGTTATAGTTCTATTCTAATACAGTTCTAGTAAAATTCTAGTTTACTTCTCATTTCAATATATATCTTAATTTTAAATCAGTTTTAGTTCATTAGAAATTAATTTTTAATTCTGTTCTAGTAAAGTTCTAGTTCACTTAAGTTTTATTTTATCTCTATTATAGATCAATTTCATAACTATTTAAGTTCTCTTACAGAATTATATAATGTACTTGATCAAATATTTAATTACACTTTTCCAGTTTCATTAAACAATTTTATGCCAACCAATCTCTTTTCCTATATTTAAAGTAAAACTCTTTGATTTTAATGAAAAAACAAAACTATTATAACAAATTAAAGAAAATTTCTTCCGCTCTTTCAACTAACTCTCATTTTACAATGATTTTCTTTTAATTCCCCTCAATTATTGAACATTTAAACAATTTTCTCATACTATTATTTAGCACACTTTTTTAAAGCCTCTAACATTAATCTAACCGACAACATTTATTCGATAATTAACTAATTTAACTTTATTACAAGATGGAAAATAAAATAATAAAAGAAATCATTTAAATACATACCTGAGTAAATGGTAATTGTTCAGAATTGGCGCCACATTTGCAAACACTTTGTTCAATAACACGCATAGCAAAACGACGATGAGCAATGCAAGCCTGTGACTCACAGGCATCACCATCATCCGAAGAAATGTGCGAATGGACACGATGTAAAAGCAATTCAAAACATTCGGCAGCATCACCCAGGCAACCCAAGGGGAAACGTCTACCCGCTAAAGGGCCCGAAGCCAAAGCACGACGTAAAGGTTCAGGGCATAGGGCAGGTTCTGAGCTGGTTTGAAGCTGTTGGAAAAGTTCCTTTAAAAAGTGAATTAAAAAAAAAAAAAATAAAAAATAAAATTAATTAATATTTTTATTAAACGAATTAAATAAATGTTTTTGTTACAATATTTTAATAAAATGCATTGTCAATTTATAATTTTTTGTTATTTTAAACAACTTACTATAACCGCATTTATACAACGATCTCTATCTTGTATTGCTTCTGGACTTAATATTATGCCACTTGCTATACTCGACATTCCATTATTATTATTATTGTTGTAGTTGTTGTTTGTGGGTTTATTCGTATAACCCATTACAGCCAATTCAGCTGTTGAAGCAACTTTTGCCATTGACGTCAATAGTTTACGATTATTTTGCAATGTATTCGATTGTCGCGTTAACGTTGCTGATTTATGACCCTCACGTGGATCCATCATTTTCTTTGGTGTACTACGTGGCAATGTGCCACCTGTACCGGCTGTTAACACCATTTGACAATGTTGAGGATGTTGTAGATGCTGTGCCGTTGAGTTGACAATATTAATGGGTGCACTTGTTATTAATTGTGTTGGTATGGAGGATTTTATTGTTGTGGTTGCGGCTGCTGTTGTTGTTGTTGATGATGTTGATTGTGTGTTGGTAGCATTTGTAGATGTTGATGTAGTTATTATTGTACTGCCATTGTTAGTGACTTTCATTTGTTGTGGTTGTTGTTGTTGCTGTTGTGTGTTTGGTTTATAATTCTCTTTAGTTTCATTATGGGTGGCATCTTTATTTGTTGTATTATTACTAATATTGTTGTTATTGTTATTTGTAGATTTTATTGAGATCGTTGATGTATTAAGACTACTGCTGTTGTTGTCTTTAGAACCAACAATATTTGTTGGTTCTTTACGTTTATAACGAAACTTAATCATTTTGTTGATTATAGTTAAAGGCAGGTTGGTAATGGAGGGGGGGTTATATGCGAAATTCAGTGGTTAAGTCGATATTATCGCATTTTTGTTAACAAAATAATTTTCAAATAGCTGAAATTATCATTATCAAAAAAAAAAATGTTTGTTAAAAATTGTAATTGGTGTTTTTCATGAAGAAAAACTCAATGAAAATGTTGATTTTGTTGAAACAGTCGTTTTTTTTTTGTTATAATTGTATTCATATATACCAACTTTATATAATTTGGTGTAGTATTTTAAATATCTTTTATATCAAGCATTATCTAAATTGTACTATAATATTTAAAATATTATATAAAATTTCCAAAAAACTTATATTCACATTAAAACATTAAGAAAAACTTTTATATAGCAACTTAAGAATTATGTAACATATTTTACTAAATTTTGTATAACAGCTTAAGTTTCTATATCTTAATAATGTTTTAAAAACTGTTATACACTCTCCCAAATGGAATTTATCATTTAACTATTTTATTGCACTAAATACCATCAATTATTGTACCAATTATATACATAATTTAGTTTCTTTTTTAATTCAAATTAAAACTTTTATTCTTGGTTAAAAATGCTTTGAAAGACTAATCTATAAATCTATTCTTAAAAGTTGTATTAACTGTTATTCTATATATAATGCTAATTTCATGCGGAATGCATTAAAATTTTACTTTCTTTGTCATAACTACTTAAAAAGAAAAATGTGTAAATATGTTATACTAACTGTCAAGTAATTAATTAAATTAATTTCATACACCAAAATATAAATTGATTTTTATTTATTAAATAAAACAAATGTTTTAATATTTAGTTTTCTTTAATATTTATCAAAAACTCTAACAAACTATTATAAGTTTAAAAAATTCACTTTTTTTCATGTTTAATCTTTTATTTTTAAAAACATAGCTTTTAATTTAAATTGTTATAATTTGAAAGTAATTTAACAATTATTTTCATTCTTTAAATGTTTTAAATTTTACTTTTTTTAGCTTAAACTTTATTTTCATTTCTTTTTCATTTTCAAAAAAACATCAAAAACTTTCAGTTTTCAAAAAAAAAAACTTTAACTTGTTTTTGGCAAAACACATACTTTAAAGAAAAGTAGCACATGACACCAAAAAAATTTAACATGAATTTTTCTGAAAAGAAGAAAAAAAAAAAAGACCAAAACAGCATCATATTACGACCATTAAAAGGCCAACAAACACAGAGGTGAACATGGTATATGATTTTTTTTTTATTTTTTTGTTAAATATAATATAAATTATGAAGATTATGTTAAAATTTTAAAAAGAGTATATTCACCCACTTAAGAAATGTAAACATTAGTCACAGTATAGACAACATAACTCTTTTAAACTTTATATACTTATATACACATACAGACAGACATACATATTTAAATGGCCGACAATTTTAAATTTATACAGGTGTTGCTTTATTTATTTACCTGTAGCTAAGAGAAAAAAACAACTAATGAGTAAAAAAGGTACTTTTAACTGAAATTAACATGTTTAGGTTTTTTCGGTTTAAAACAAAACAAAAAAAAAAGTGAAATTATTTGCTTTAAAAGCATATAAGAAACATTAAAAAAAAAAAAAATTAAGTGCAGTTTATCATTTTATAGGTTTTTTTGTAGATTCAATAATTGATGGTTTGTTTAATAAGAAGAAAAAACGAAATAAATATTTCAAACACGAAAAGGTTAAAATATTATGATGATAAAAAAAAGTTGTATATTAAACTCATTTTAATAAACTTTTTTTGTCTTAACATTCATCTTAAAACATTTTAGCATATTCTTTAATATTAAAAAAAAGCATGATTTTAAATTGGAATTTCGTTTTTTTATTTTTTATTTTTTGCTTAGAATTGTTAAGCCTACTATCATTTAATTTAGTTATCATGAACTAGTTCTTTTATGTGCAAATCTATTTCTTTTTATTTAAAGAATTTCTTATAAAATCTTTTATGTGAGAATTTCATCAAAGACCTTAATATTTTTTATATTCATTTGGAAGTACCGTATAGTATAGACCATTTTATTTGACCTTAATTTTCTTATACATCATTTCATCAAAACTTGAAAAATATAAAAACAAATTTAAAAATCTTTTAAAATACATTGACATGTAATCTGTCATTTTTTTTTTTTCAAGACTTACAAACAAACATTTTTATGATTATATTTTTACATACATATCTTTTGTTTTTTTTGTTTTTTCTTCAGAAGAAACTTAATGTTGGACATACCTTTTTTAATGTATTTTTTTTCTTTTTTTTTGTAAATCTGTCTGTCCGTCCAACTGTCTATCTATCTTATTTTGTATTCATTTCATATCTTATATGTTTATGGAATTTACATTAGTTTTTAATGTTTACTTTTTTATTATTACGAGTATATTTTTATTATTATTATTATAATGTGCTTAGATAAGCATAAAATTTATTTTTGAAAAACAAATCAAATGTCTTTTAAATAAACATATTTTTTAGGATTTTTTTTATGTATCATATTAAAAAGAAAGAAAGAAAAAATCGCTGTTGTAATCAAGTTTCTTTTATGAGAAAATATTTTCAAAACATTTAAAAAATTTTATAAAATATTTTTTATTTTGAATTATTAATATAATTTTGGAAAATTTGAAATAAAGTAAAAGATTTCCATTAATCTTTCCCGCTGATTAATTACTTTTGAAGAAAGTGTAGAAAAATTTGAGATAATAAATATTTGGACAATAGTCATTAGTTAAGAAGTTTTCTTTTGTTACAAAGAATTTATTAATCATGATTTAAATGTAACATATAATTAAAGTTACAAGCTGTGAGAATATTTCTAATGAAGATTTTTTTATTGTTGTAAAAATTTAAATATACACGAGTTATTCTTATGTTTAATATTACAAATATTCAAGTTTTATGTCTTTGTTTTTAAATATAACAGATGGATATTTTGATTCAAAAGTGAAATCATAAAAATGTCAAAAATCCAACAATATTTTTGTTTAGAACCAGGAAAATCAACAAATAAATAAGTAAATTTTTAGAAAAATATTATTTATTTAGACGATTTTTAGTTCTCCCAGTATTTATGCTTACAACTAGTATAACAGTTTTTATAAGTTTGGTAATAATTTTTTTATGAAATAGTTATTGTTTCATAACCTCTTACGCAAACACTTATACAATTAAAAAATTATATGTATAACTGTTAAATGGCATAAAAATGTATTTTATAAAAAAATATTAATATATTAAATTTAGTTTATAAATATATATCTGTTCTGTATATTAGTTGTATAACAGTTTAAATATGTATTATACTATTAGTTATATATATTATATATTATGATTTTTTATGAAAAATTATTATACAAAATAAAATAATTTTTAAACTCTACACAAGGTTTTATACGGCTGACACATGATTTTATTTATTAACTTTTAAAAATTCTTTTAAAAATATTAAAAATATAATATTTTTAAAAACTTTTATACAAGCTGTTTTTACAGTTAACATCAAATTTATATAAATAAAGACATCAGCCCATTGTGCCGAATACTTTAATTAATTTCAAAACAATTTGTTGCTAAATTTAATTTATATTTTGTTCTAATAAATGTTTTGTTAATAAAACTTTGAATTATTTCATTTTACTGCTAAATTAAACTCTTCTTTTTACTGTAGTTTTTTTTTTTTAATTTATTTGCAAAAACTTGACCTCAATTGAACTTTAAATGCAAGAAACCAAATTTAACTCTGAAATTTAATATAACACAGTTTTTTCTTTCTTTTTCTTGCTGATTTATAACAAATTGTTATAAATAATACTGAGTGACTTTAAAATAAAACAAAAAAAAGAAATAAAACCAAATAAAGAAAAAGAACAATATTCTTAAGAAATTATAAACAACATGAGTCATTTAATTTTGTTAAAAGAACAAACAAATGCAAATTAAATGAAACCCAGAACAAAATTAAAACAAAAGTTCAAAACCAAAGATCAACTTCATTATCATCATCATCATTTGTACAACATAGTTACTAAGTTCTTCTTCATTACAAAGTTACAGAACGGAAGTTAAAATTACAAAAACAACAATAAA
Source organism: Phormia regina (assembly GCA_001735545.1). Taxonomy (NCBI): domain Eukaryota; kingdom Metazoa; phylum Arthropoda; class Insecta; order Diptera; family Calliphoridae; genus Phormia; species Phormia regina. The sequence continues at coordinate 7,469 of MINK01004766.1, forward strand.
ATATGCAAAGAAAAAGTAGAAAAACACTTAAAAAGAAAAGGAAGTTTTTAAGATATTGTGTACTTAAGAAAGATGAAAACTGAAACTGTTATACGAGAAGTTTTTTGCTCTTTCAAGCTAAAGGTGATGTTTAAAAGGTTCAATTTACTTTATTTATTTAACAATAAAAAAATTACTTCCTAAAGGGTGCAAAAAAATAAAATAAAATAAGATAAGGGTTAAGAAAAAAATTGTTTTAAATTACTTGCTTATAACAGTTGGAGCTAATTTAGAGTTCTTTTTTATGGAATAAGAAAAGAACAAGGGTTTTTTTTTCTGCCAACTAAATTACTATGACAAAGAAACCGAAATGTTTTAAACTAAAAAATTATAGCACGTGCTGTAAATGATGTCCAACAGCAGGTTTTTTCTTTAATGTATTTAAAAATTTACAACACATGTTGTAGAAAAATACTACAATTTAAGGAGACCGAAATGAGAAACAAGGATAATAATTCAATATTTTTATTGCATAAATTACAATTAAGAAGCCTGCAGCTTCAAAGGAAGAAGACAAAAAAAAAACACAGCTTGGTGACATGTGTTTTTAAGGAAATTTACAAAAAAAAACAATTAAACATTTTTTTAAACAACATTTATTTTAAGTCCTATTTAAATTTAATACCATTTAAGTGTTTAAGAAATTAAGAAAAAAAATACACATTTTATAGTTGTTAAAATGCTACTGGTTTTATTATTAAATTAAAATTTATTTTAATTTCTTTTTAATTTTTAAAGGCGTGTCTGGACAAATTTTTATATTACTTGCTGCTTTAAATTTAAATTATGATGTTCTGTTTTTTTTTTTTAATCTAGTTAGTCTTGTTTTCTTAGAATATGTATTAAATGTTTTGTTTTCATAATGAAATATAGTTGACCACCTTATGGTTTGAAATTGAAATAAATTTCAAACTAATTTGTTAAGTTAGAAGAAAAAAACATGAATTAGAAAATAAATTATATTCATATTCTGTTGACTGAATTATACTACGAATTTAACAACGAGGGGTGTTTGAAAAAGATTTTTTATATATTTTAAAAGAATTATTTTAAGGAGCTATATTATCGAAAGTGTTATACTGCATTTAAATATTTATTTAATAATATTTATACAATTTTTGGTATTTATTCAATCTGTTATATTGTTTTAAAATTATATTTTATTATAAATAATTTTTAAAATGTTTAATATTTATTAAAAGTTTAATAAAAGATATAATGCATTACAATATGAATGCATTTTCATTGATAAAATACTTTCTTTTAAAACTGAGTTTTGCAAAGTTTTTTTATTTTTTATTTTTAATAAAACTTTTTTTATAAAAACTTTATTCAAAATGTAACAGCTTTGATTATTGTTTAATTTATTGGGTTATACTAATTGTTATGTCGCATTAAATTAAATTTTATACGAATGTTTATTAAACAGGTATTTTTTAATTTTAAGTTAAAATATAACAGTTACAGTAAATGTTATAATAACTGTAAGGAAATTATATATTTATATAATATACTATCTACAAATTATGTATACTATAATCTGTTATACAAATTGTTACAATACTTAAAACTGTATATATTCAAACTTTTATACTACTTTCAAAGCCTTTTAATATTCTTTTACTTAATATTATTTCTAAAAAATGTTTGATACATTAATGATTATTAAAAGTATTGTAATAAATGTTATACAAACTATTGTCATAAATTTAAAATTATTTAGATATAAATACACAGCATGTGGTATAGAAATTGTTATACTACCTAAATATTCCCTTAGTTTACATTTTATATAAGTGTTATAAGTAGGTTTGTAATACAGAAATACAGTTGCCTAATTAAAAAATATAGTTATTTTTTAAAATATAACAGTTTTACTAAGAGTTATAAAAACTCTTATACTGCATTGAAATACAAATTAAATTTTTTTATTTTTAATATTTTTTCTAAAATACTTTAGTGTTTTAAGATGCAATAAGAACTATTGTCTGTTGTACTGCCCTAAAATACATTCTTACTAATAAACAAAATTTATATCTTTATATTTGTCCTTAATTTGTCAAGTGCTATACAAACAGTTATATTGCTTTTAAATTCATATTTATTAAAAAATTTATTTTATTTTGTGGCAAATAATTGCGATTTATAAAGTGTTATTATTATTATTATTATTATTATTATTATTATTTTGTCACTACAACGATTAGTTTAAAGATTTATATTTGAAACTCTAAATAAATTAATGTTTATCATTCAATTATTAAGCAAAATTTGCTAAGATGCCTAATGAACTATAGTTTAAGTAAAATTTATTAAAAAAAAAACGCCCTTAAACCTTGAATTTAGTTTTTTGTAATAAACAATTTAATTAAATATAAATAATAAACTAATCAATATTGTAGTTAAAAACTTATTTTGTAATTATATTAAATTTGTTTACAATGAAACAAAAATTTCTTTATAATTTTTTGCAAATTTAATTCAATAACAAAACTTTTAATTTCTAACAAAAGATTTAAGCTTTAGTTATTTTTAAATTGCAAAACTAAAAAAAATATCTTTATTAAATACTTTTAACATATGAGCGAATAAAGGCCGAATAACGCAATACCAAACAAAAGACTTAAGCAAGAGGCGTGTCAAAGTAAAAAAAACTAAAAAAAACTATTATTTCAAAAAATTAGAAATAATTAAATTGACTAAACATTTATACTACATTAAAAACCATTTAAACATAATGCAAAACATTTACAAATTTAAATAAATTTTATTTTCCTTATACATAAAAGACTTAAGACACATACATGCTTTAATGTAAAGCATAAACATGAATTTTTCCTAAATTTTAAGACAATTATCATGATATAACAAAAATTAAACGAATCAAAGAAAGAAAGAGTTTATGTTAATTTTTTTTAAATTTTATTTGTTTAAATAAACATAATTTTGTGTAACATTTAAAGCAAATTAAAACAAAATTGAATTTGAATTTTTAAATAGTTGAACAAAATATGTTTAATGTAATAATTTAATCTGCACTTAGCATGAAAACGTTTTGGTTGTCTTTAAACCTACTAATTCAAAAATTATCTTAATAATTGTTATTTAATTAAAATGCTACTTTAGTTTTTTATTTTTCTTTTTGATCATTTTATTATTATGGCTTAAGTAATAAAATAGTTTTTCAAAATCCGAAAATAAAATTAAGTAATAAAATTATTTTATTTTTTGGTAGTTGTTAAAAATATAAAACAAGCCGTTAGTTTTCCTTAGAAAATTATTACATAAATTCTAGTATATTAAAAACAAAAACCTATAAAATATTATTATTTATATTACATGACTATTTCCGTTTAGGGTCTGACAACAATATATTTTTCATTTAACTAAGTAGAGGAAACTTGTTAAGAAAATTGTGTTATATAAATTGAATTTCCTTAAAGACAAAGCAGTGTTTTTAATAATTTTCATATGAGTGACAATTAATAACAAGAGGAAGTTGAAAAAACAGACATTGTCTGGAAAAGTGATTTTTCCTTTAGACGTAAAATAAATAATAATAATAAAAAAAAACGCTAGACAAAGTAATAAAAATTAGATTTCCCATTATTAATGTGAAAATAACAGTTTAAAATAAAATGAATTAAAATATGAATTTTAAACAAAATAATTTATTTTTTAAAATTATTTATTAAAACATTTATTTTGTTAAAAAAAAAAATTATATAAAAATTTCTTTATTTAGAAGGGTTTTTTACTATTTTAAAATATTTTTCTTAGAATTTCAATTTGATTTTGATTTAAAAGCTTTTATTTTCAAAGTTATTTTTGTGTTTAGAGTATCATTCATTTAGACAAAAAAACTAGTCAACCTTGAAAATTGATTTGTTTTTTTTTTTTTATTATATTAACTGTTTGAATTCTGTTTCAAATAAACAACAGCATCACCAGCTGGTCATAATTCATTTTTATTTCTTTTAATTTTTGTTTTTGTCTCATAATTAATTAGTTTTTAGTATTAATTTTTTTTTTAAATAATAACAACAAATATTTGAGAAATTAATTGAAAAAATAAAGAGTTTTTAAGGCTACTAATTACTAGCAAAAATTTATTAACTATTTTATTTTCAAAATTATTTTTTAAGTATTTAAGGTAAAACAATTCAAACAATGCAATAATAAATATTTTTAATAGTATTTAATGCTAAAATTGGTATTTGATAATTGTTTTTTATTTTGTATTAAATTTATTATCTCATGAGAAAAAAAAAACTAATTTAAAATTTTTTATAAAAAATAAATTCAATTAACAAAGTAATTGAAATTTGATTTTTATGTAAAATTTGAACTAAATTTGTTAGAACAAAAAAAAAAAAAAATATTTTAAAATTCTAATTAATGATTTAATTGAAATTTTTGTTATTTTTTTTTTACTGAAATACTAAATAAAATAAAAAAATAATAAGAAAACCGTCTAAAAAACATTTAGTTGTTTCTCATTTCTTAAATTTTTGATAAGTTTTTAAACTTTGTTTAAATTTCAACTGGTGACAAAGTAGTGCATGTTACACAAACATACCCTAAAGGTATGCTTTACTTTATGGCTTATAACCCTAAAAACGTGTTTAAAATTTTATTCGAAATTTTAATTATTTAACCATAAAGCATAATTTTGTATTTATCATTTTAAAATATCTTTAAAGTTCTAAACCCAAAAATTAAGTTCGTTTTTCAAAAGAATAAAAGAAAACGTGTTAAAAATTTCTTATAAACAAATTTTAATTGTCAATAAAATATAAATCTTTCCACTAGTATTTTATATTGGTTTATTGTGTTATAAACTAAAAATGATCATATTTCTCTATATTTTATATAATTCAAAAGAATAATGAAACTGTAGCCAACACAACACACCTATAAAATTTTAAATAAATTGTAGAATCAAACGTTTAACCAAAGTGATAATTTGCTAAGGAATACAATAATAATATTAAAAAATAAATACAGTGGAAACTAAAAAAAAAAACAGGAACATATTTTTAGCAGCTCTGGATCATCAAATTTTAAAAAATTGGTTAGATCAGTTTAATAAAATAATTAATATAATTTTATTGTCTTTAAAATTATTCAAGATGTAATCATTTACTAAATTTATCGATCATTTTTTTCTCTAATTTTTAATTGTTTTGCATACGGTTTTAGCTTTTACTGAGGTTTTACTGTTTCGCTATTATTATGTTTAACAAAATATTAAAAAATATACGAAATAATATATGCAAAAAAAAAAAAAGGCTAAACAGCAGAAATAATAATTATAGTTTATATTTTTAAATCACACTAACAATAACTATATAGAAAAAACAACAACAAAATATATTCTAGACAAGTAAAAAAAATAAACTCTTAAACAAACTTGTCAACAACGATGCCAAATCAACAGCACCAAACATAAAAGAATATTTATTTACAATTTATAAAGAAAAAATAATAAAAAAAAACTAAAATTGTTTTTCGTTAAAACTAAAAAAGGTCATTAATATGCTAAAGACATTTTTACATAAACTTCTACTCACAACCAAACAACTCAACAAAACCTAAGACTCAACACACAAACTTTAAACAAGAAGTTTCTGAAAAAAAAACAAAAGACTTAAACAACAAACTTGTTGTTTACTTAAACGTTACTATGAGGAGGAGGAGGAGTGAGCAGTAGTAGGAAAACATTATTATGCTGACAATGTGTTTGTTAAAGAAATTTCAATTTTTGTTTTTTAATTTGTACACATATTAAATATTTAGTTATTATGCTAATTTTATAAGGTATTTATAAACATATTTCTTTATTATTTTATCTACACACATACTGTGAGTTATAATAAAAAATATATATTTAAAATTTTCTTTTGATCAATGACCATAAATATTTTAATGATTTGACCAAATATGTTTAAAGAATATTAATTTTTTTCTTTAACCAAATACTAAAATCTGGTGGTCAAAGATTTCACCAAGAAAGTTTTTTCTTCTTTTAAAATTTATATTAATATTTAAACTAACAAATAATTTTTTTAAAGACCATAAAATTTAGGCACGTTTAATTAACTAAACAATACTTTTAAAATAAATTCATAAAGTAATTTTACTTAAAAAAATAATTTTTATTTCCTTTTTTTGTAACCAAAGAAAATTACTTTCACACCTGCCCTTTTCAGTTGCATTAAAGTCTTTTTAATATGACCTCTTTCACTTTTTTTTTTTTGCTATTAACTATTTGGTACAGTTTCAAAGATTTTTCCTAGTTTAAAAGAAATCATAATTATTTCTCGCCTTCTTTCCATTAAAGTAAGAGATTTGAAAGCAAGAAAATGATTTTGTGATATTTACAGGCATTTGTATTTATCTAAAGGTTTACATCACGTTTTAATAGTTATTTTTTTTTCCTTTTCTTTTCATCTCTTTTTGTTTTGCTTTTCATTGTAGAAAATTCATAAGGGTTTCTTTTTATTTTTTTCTAGTTGCCTTAAATGTTGTACAAAAAAAGGTCTTGTTTCAAATCAATCTATAATTTGGAGATTTAGAAAGATTGTCAGATTGTTATTATTCTATTTTTTTATTTTTTAGAATTGACAGCCAAAATTTATGACTTACAGGTTTACAAAATAAATTTATAGCTATTTATTTAAACGAATTTTAAACCTAAAGTTTGGTATTACAAAAAATAAATAGGTGCAGTTTCAGGGCCAACACCAAACCAAACAAAAATATTAAATGAAAGAATTGTTTTACTTGCAAAGAAATAAGAGCAAATTACACAAATTCATTAAAATTTATAACTCCAAGTATTAAAAACATAATGTCAAATATGAAAAATAAAATCACAATCCAATGTTTTTTAAAGGTAAATAAAAAGAAGAAAATTTTCCTTTTTATAATATAAAGTGAAGTTTACATAAGTTACATAATGTAAAATAGTTAAAGGTAATGTAAATTATTGAATAGTTATAATTTAATAAGAAAGAAGACAATAAAAATCTAATGTCTGTATAATTTTCCAAAAGATTTAATTGTATACTTTAAGTTAAAAAATCAAACAACAAAATAATAATAATAATAATAATTAATAATAATAATAATAATTTTAAAGCTTTTACGTTTTGTAAACTGTGTAAACATATATAAACAAAATTAAAATTTTTATGAATTAATGTAAAATATAGAAAAATATTTAATTACTACAAAAAATATGTAAATAAAATTATGTATAATATATATGTGACCATAATCATAGAAAGTTTAACGTATTTAAATATGTAATAAATTTCAAAAGAAAATTAATTCTTTAATAGTGTAGACATAGTGTAAACAATGAAAATTTACATAAATAAAAATTATAAATTCATTGAAATTTTTAAAAATCATTCAAAATATAATTCTTTACATCACGTAAACAATAAAAATAGTTGCAATAAATATAAAAAATCTTATTTTTTTCAATTAAGTAACCCATGTAAATTATTGCAATTTATCAATGTAAAATAATAGTGACTTTTATTAAATACATTGAGAAATTTAATTTTTTAGAAGTAAACAATTACAAATTCTTCAAAGTTTAATAAAATTTAATTAAAACTCGTTTTAAATTAACAAAACTTCAAACTTCACTTAAAAATTTACATTATGTAAAATATTTTAAAATATAAAGAAATAAAAATTTATTAAATCTTGTTAATAATCATTAAAATCTGTAATATTTATTTACCCAAATCACCATTATTTTAATTATATACATAATGTAAATAATGTAAAAACATAACAAATTAACATTAATTTATAAAATTTTGGTTTATAATATTTTATTTTAAAGATCAGCTGATTTCTTTTTTTTTCAATTTTCTGTCTTATATAGATTACGTAAACAATAACATTTCAAACTTCGTAGTAGAATAACAAAGAATTGTAAAACATTGGTAATTTTACATATAAAAACGCATGTAAAAACTAAAATACCAATTTTTTACTTAATGTAAATAAATAAAAAAATTATATAATTATTACCTTCCTAAGGTAAATAATAACTTTACATTATCCAACAGAATAATTTATAGAATCTTATTTAACGTAAGATAATGTAAAAAATTGTTAAATCAATCAGAAATGATATTAAAAACACTGTTTACATTATTTACTTACTGTAAAAAATGGTCAAATTTAAAAAAATTTACTTATTTTATTGGTAATTTAATAAAGTATTTAGCGTAAATAATTAGAAACTGGCGTAAAATATCCATAACCGTTTTTAATTTTAAAATATATCTTTTAGATAAATACAAATTTAATTGTTTAATTTATGTAAAATATTGTTTACTTTATGTAAATATTATAAATAGTTTTAAAAAATTTAAATATTTTTTTATGAGGAAAAAAATTTTAACTTTATTTTTTGTAAAAAACGCGTTAAGTGGTAAAATATTAAAGTATTTTATTTAAATTAAAATTTTAATATTTGCTTTTAATTTGACGTCAATTTTTTCTTCTCAACTTGCGAATATTTAAGTATTTATATAAATTCCATGAAATCATTTCATATATAAATTGCAAACATGTAAATATTATTAAGAAGTAAATAATTCCATGAACCGAAAACATATTATTTTCCGTAAAAATTTCAAGCGAATTTTACAAGTAAAATATTATGATTGTCAATTAAAATCGTTGAATATTAACATTTCAATTTTTTTTTTTAAATTTAGTAAAGTTTTCGTATGAAGGTTTTTTCTACAAATAAACTTGACCAACTTTTAAAATATCAAAAAATTAAAAATAATATTTCACGTTTTGAAATTATTTTCAACAGCTTAAGGCATTTTAAAACTAAAAATCATTAATTTATTAAAAATGTGACCAAAAATTGCTGTAATTATAATTAGATTTAAAAATTATATTGATTTATTTTCATATTTATTTTTTTGTTTATTTTGTCAAAAACAGTTTTAAAATAAATATCCGGTTTGTTTATTTTTTCTTTAACGAAATTTTGAATTGTCAATATTTTTTTGTTTATTTTAAATTTCCGGTTTAAAACAAAAAAAGGAATAATGCTGCAGTAGTTAAAAATCGATCAAAGGTAGACAAAAAATTTTTAGAATAGAAATTAATTCATAATTTTGCATGAAACCTATATTAAATTAATTCATTAAGAAATTACAATTCCGGTCTTAACAACAGGTGTTTAATTAATCGCAGACTTTAACAAAATCAACATTTTTCATTAAGTTTTTAATTAAATAAATCATAAGTTAGACTTACTTGTAAAGATTTTGTTAAGAAAATCTTAAGAGTTATAAAATTAATCCAAATTCAGGCTAAAAAATAATCCAATAGCAATTTCTTTCAAATCTCTTTCAAAACAGGTTTATAGTTATAGATACATTATTTTTTATTTAACAAATATATATTTTTGCAGTTAAGTTTTCACCAAATTTTTTTTTTAGAACAAATTTCTTTTATGTGATTTGTTTAAATAATTTTTTATTTAATTTAATAATTTTTAGATAGGCGCCAAATTTTTAGTTATAATTTCTATTTGTTTTTAAGTATTTTTTTTTTTATTTTATTTTTCTTCTGTTTGTTTCTTTTTTTCTTCTTTCAATTTAAACACGTTTTTGGCATTAAAAACTACTTGGAAATCTTTAAAAACCGTGTTTCAATGTTCTCGTTTCGCATAAACCAAGAAATATAAAAATTATACGTCCACACGCCCGTAAGTTTGATATTAAACTAAAACTTGTTTGTTAAAATCAAACAATCGACTATCGTTTCGTACCAACAAAAACAACATGCATACATACATACGATTTATAGTCAGCGCGTTTTTTGTTGTATATTTTTCTTTTTGAATTTTCTACTTCTCGTCTTTCAAAACTCCCTGTTAAACCTACAAACACACAAGTGTTTATTATAAAATAAATAAATGTTAGTGTTGTTGTTGTTGCAGTTGGAGTTTAAAAAACAAGTATAAGTAAATATTGAGTATAAAAATAAAACACGTTTCTTAAAAGAGTATGATGCATTTTAATGCACACGTACTTACACACACACACACACACAGTCAAACCAAGAAAAAGTACTAACAAAAACAACAAATAAATAACAGACGTCTCTTTGTCAAACTTGTATATTTCACCTGAACTAATACTATGTTATTTATTTTCTTGTACGAGGACTATACACGAGTATGTCAGAGCTCAGTTAATTTAAACAAAAAAAAAAAAACAAAAACCGTAATTATGATACACTCACTCACACTAACATGTGTTCTCTACGTGTACATGCGCTAGCCATTTGTAAACATATCTTCTAATACAACAATAACACAATACTGGTTTCTATACAAGATGATAAATCTGAGTTTATCACTGTATGTGTTTTATTTTTATATAAGTGGAGGAGTATGTTGCAGCTAGAAAAACCAAGATTCTAAACAAAGAGATTTATTCGTGCATCATAGTGAGACTAACAGTTTTTGTTGTAGTTAGTTATACAGGTAAAAAAAAATATTGCTGTATTGGTTTCTGAGATGAGAGAGAGACAGAGAGTTGGAGTGATGATGCAAAATAGGACTATTTGTAAAAGAGGTTTTTGCTAAAATAAAAGTACTTCTTAAAAGAATTGAGATCCTGAGTGTCTGTAAAATGGACTGAATTATTATATTAAAAATGAGATTGACAGGAGGCCATCATCTATTTCTTCTGTACATGCTCTACTTTGGAAAACCAGCGTTCACGATATTTGTGACAAGCTTTTCTTGATATATTCACTGAAATATCGAGTAGTAGTTTCAGTGGCAGTAACAGTTTCATGCGAAAATGCAACTGGTTTCACGATCCAAACATCTATAATATGGTTTTTCCTGTATGCAACTACGGGCCACATTAATTCGTATGAATTTATATGCAATAGAATTTATTTTAATAGAAATCGTTTATTCGAATTATCTTTAAAACTGCGACTTGATTTGACATGACATCACTTTATCGAACAAGCTAATGATTTTATGCTGTGATTGGTTTTAAAATATCAACACAAATGTGACTTCAAAATTTGGAACAGCGAACCGATATGAAAATGAACATGAATGTGATTAAGAAGAATAGACAGACAATATTAAATCATAGTAAAAAATTCTAGGCCATAGTTAGTGCCCGATATCAGCTTAAATATACATTTAAAAGCAACTTCTAAAATGCTGCAAATAGTACAACTTAGGTTGAAAAAAATAAATAATTTAAAATTAGTAAATTTTAAAAATTAATAAATATTCAGACTATTTTCAAATGTTAAATATTTTAATAACAATTTCTTTGAAAATAAATAAAACTATAATTTCTGTATAATTTGTATATTTTCAAAATGCCAACAAAATATCATTTCTGTTTATATATAAATTTCTAAATTAATAAAAAAAAAAAACATGAAAAGGACTCATTTCAGTTTCAAGTATTAAAAAGTACCAAAAATGACTTGAGCATCATCTATTTATAAATCATTAAATGACAGATTTACGATCACATACATTTTGAAAATAAACATATTGAGAAGAGAGTAAAATATCAAGAGAAATAATAATTCTTAATACAAAAGGATTTCTGTGCAATTATGGCTCTCTGTAAAAAACAGTGTATGTATTCACTTCATACATTAAAAGTTGAAGTGTTTTCAAAGAAATCTTTAAGATTTCTTTTTATTCATATTCTTAATGCTCAAACAAATTGGAGGGAGTTTTTAATAATCCTGTTCTTTTTTTTTGTATTAGAGAAATAATTGTTTAGATTTTTTTGTTAATGATTATAGTTTTCCTGTTCAGCTGGAGGGAATTATAATGGACAAATCATTAATTTAACAAACAAAATAAATTTTGAGAAATTATATGAAACCAAGTAATTTAGATAAATATTTATTAACTATTTTGATGGAATTATAGATATGTAAATCTAAAAATATTTAAGGGGAGTATTAATGATTAAATGTACTATCATTTGGAGTAACAAATATGATACTTTCTGTTTGATATTTAAAATTTAACCTTTTTTTGTTAATCCTATGAGAGATTTGGATCCCTTTAAAAATAATATTTCCAACAAACATTTTAAGTGCTGAAGAATTCTTACTTACTTAAAGAAGATTTTCTTTATGTGGCGTTAAATTTTTAAATCTAGTACATATTATAAATTTCGAAAATAAAAGAGAAAATACCTTAATCTTATTAAAAAATTAAGAATTTTTTTTTTAACATAAACAAAAAATGTTCTTAAACGATTCCTATAGAATAATTCTATGATATTTTCATATTTATCTATCATTTTAACCTTTTTAGATTTATATTACTCATAATAAAATTCTAAAATAAAATTTACACCTCAATGATTTATTAACTACCAAATAAAATCTTATTTAATCCGTTTAAAATGTTTAGAGTTACACCAACCATAAAATCAAAAATCAATCAATTTGATATGAAAACAAAAAAGCTTCAAATAAACAATTCCTTATAAGATTAAATCTTTTAAAACAATATAAATTGATCTAATATTTTGTTATAAAGAAATACTGGTTTTTATATTTAAAAACAAATTTAAGTCATTTAGAGTAAAGTTTTTTTTTTATAACTACTGTCTGCTGCCACTATTTATTTTATTTTAATTTGTATTATTTTTTTTTTATTGAAATCTGAAGCCATTATTTTACAGTTTTTTTTTATATATAAATATATAAGTTTTTATTATATTATGTATTGTTATATATTTATTTATTATTATTCTTTCTTTGAATTTAAATAATAAATATTAAAAAACAACAAATAACACTTTATACTCGTATTAAAAACTACATCTATTTAGTGAAGATCACAACCCTACAGTTTTGCAAGAACTAAAATTTAATATATTTGGCTTACAGAAATTTTATAGATATTTGACGGTATTTAATTTAAAATATTCATTTTTCTCATAATAGAAAAAAATCAATTGCCTCTTTTACTGTACCTTAGTATACGATAATGAGCCCAGATTAAAATGCTAATATACGTTTCTTTTAATATTAATGTCTACCAAGATCTTCTAGTTAGAAGATGATCTCCAAGACTGCAGGTATGTTTTTTAGTTGATTTTATTTACCATTTTCTGTCATTGTCTTTGTGTATTTGTCCGTTGGTTTTTTTTAAGTTGTAACGTGAGCAGTTTTAGTAAAATGAAATGTCACTTCTTATAAAATGAAATAAATATAAAAATTGCGCGCGCGCTTATTTGGCTTGATTTTATTTGCTGATTTTATTTTCAACATAGAAACAGACAAGTTCTATGAAAAAGTTCTTTTAAAAGTGATGCCACATGGTAATTAAATTAAAAAAAAAAAAACAAATATGAAAATTATAATAAATAAAATTGATAAGTACTTTTTAATTGATTTTGGAGATAATGTCTCAAACAAATAAAAAATCAAAAAATTTTAAAAAAATCTAAAAGTTCTTTTTATTATAAAGCTGTATATGTTTTAAATAAAATAAGTTATATTTTATCGTTTTTCCTAAATTCTATTGAATTATTTTTGTAATGTATACAAAACAATAATTTTATTATCTTTTGTAAAATTACATATCCTTGTCCACTCAGTTGTGAATAAAGTCATCATTTATCCATTAAGTATAATAATGTGTATGATTAATTTTACTTAAATGTTACATATAGAACTTTATAATAAAAGAGAGAAAATACACTTTTTTTTTGGAATTTTTCGATTTTTTGTGATTTAAAAAAAAAAAAAAAATTAAAATTTAAAATTTTTTAAAAATTTATTTTATGATACAAAATAAAAAAATATATATTCAGTAGTCGTGAATTGTTGACGATTTTTTAATAAACAAAAGTTGTTTATTCTTTTATATCTTATACGATAAAAATAATTTTTAAGTATTTATCTAAATATGTATTTTATTAGTAGGCAAGACAGTTTCTTGTAAGCCCTTTTAGGCTCACATTAGACATTCTATTTTAACTGAAAAATATAGCAATTGAAAGGTATTTATATACGGATTTGCAAAATATAACTTTTATTGAAGTTAATGCATTTTTTTAAAAGTTATAAGCATTAAAAGTAGATTTTTTTTAAATTACTTTAATTATTTTAAAGAAAATATAATATCTTAAGAATTATTTAAGTGTAATAACAAATTTTAATATATTATGCTTATCCTATGACTAACAACACTATAGCTTAGTCACACTTGAATTAAAATTACTCCCGTTCTAAAATATTCTATTAAAGTTTCTTTATAATTTTCTCATCATTTAAGACTCTTTGCATTAAATCAGTAAACAAAATATTTTCTACTACTTCGTTTTCTCAGATCTCAAGATGTTATGCTTCAATTCCTATTTTTTTTTTTTTTCTTATTTTCAAACATTTTCTTAACCCGCCAGCATAAACGGAAATGCCTCTACCAACCAATCACGCGTAAAATTCATGAGAACCAAGGTGGATTTTGTAAAATCCTATAAAAATAAAATTAAAAAAAACTAAAATCAATAGTTTCTATGTGGTTGCTAAACTCATCTTGGCTGGCAATGATAACAAGAAGTAAAAAAAAAATTACAAAACAAAAACTGAATGAAGCTGAAATAAACCACTATGTTATTGTAGTATTGACCTGGTCAGTTAACTCTTAAACATAAACATATAAAGGCTTTTAGAGGAATTTTGTCAAAATGGTATTTCATTGAAGAAATGAGTCATAGAATATTTAACGGGCCTAAAATCCATTAAATTTTAAC
>MINK01004779.1:1418-15909 GCA_001735545.1 Phormia regina
AAAAAAAAAAAAAAAAAAAAAAACAAAAGTTGTTTTTTTTTTTTTTTAAATCGTTTATTTTTGGACTCGATAAAGATATCGCCTTAAAATTTTGATTCAATAGATAATTTTCCTTTTTAACTACTTAAAAAAAGCTAATAAAATCGATCGGAAATACTAGGATATATATGAAAAAAAAAAAAAAACTGGACCAAGAATATGCAAAATTATGGTATAAGAGATAAACAGGACATTTAACAATGATTTTTTATAGGTCTTTCAAAGTATATAAAAATATTTGAAATCGAATGAAAAACAAAAATTTGGCAAGCGATTCAAAATTTTTGATCTCAGATGTACCTAACTTTGAGCCCTCTTAGTTCCGTCCTTGAAGGGTTTGTTGTGTCCAATTTCTAAACTTAACATTGTACACTCCTCTGCTACTCATTAAAATCCAACCAGCGTATCAGAAGTTACAGATTTATTTCCAAAAAATCGATTCTGCCCCACTATGCACAGTTAAGAATCTTTGCTTAATAATCATTCTCTCGAGCACCATGCTTTTATGATTCAATAAATGTTTTTATATTATATAAAAATAAATAAATATTAAAATATAACTTAAAAACAATAAACAATTTACTGATTCTATCCTGATTAATTTACTAAATAAAACTTGGAATGTTTATTTAGCAATTTGTATTAAAATTTGGAGAACAGAACCAAAGTCTTCTTCAAAGTATAATAGATTTTAATAAAATGTATGTATGTGAGAGATAATAAAACACATTTTATGAACGTGGCAAAGTATAACATATACAATTTTTTGGTATTTTGTGATACAAATTTCTTCCAAGCAATTGTTTTATACTACGATGCCAGATTTCCTAAAAATTCGAATTATGTGATTAGGCGTTATGTTCAATTTTTATTTTAAGAAAAACTAGCTTTGCTATTACGTATTATGTACGGATTTTTTTTTTTTGAATATTTTATGTATACGATAATAGAGATTGGTTATGGTAGCGATTCGTTAGAATTTACTAGGGTATTCACTAAGCTATTGTTTGTTCGATTAATCGACAAATTAAAATCAAATAACTGTTCGAGCAGTCGTAGTTTGGAAAGTGCAGAAATTAATATTCATTAAAAAGCTTACCATTAATTCATTCAGGACGGGCATGTTTGATTCATCTATTATTCCTCTATTAAAAACAGATGCATGATTCCACAATGGATCTGGAGCAAGTATTATTTCGTCAGAATTAATTTTAACATCACGAATTTGTATAGATTTTATTGGACCATCCATTTTATTAGCTATTTCAAGATGTCCGGATCCAGGTCGTAATTTTTGTATTTCTATGCTTTGCTCAAATGGTATATGATTTGAAGTTGAATTTCTCGAGCATGTTTCCATTCTTCCCAAAACAGCACAAAAGCCCGGCTGCAATCCATATACACCATTGGCTGCCTTTAAAAATTAGAAAAAAATATTATTACTTAATTATAAGCAAAAAAAAAAAAAAAAATATTATGTCATATTAAAATATTTACAAATATATTATATCTACAGTAGTTGAGAATTTACTACAAGTATTGCAACAAATATATAACTTAATTTTTAAACTATTTACAAGTGATAAGTAATTTCATTTCTGAGTAAAAAGATAGGAAAAACCTCATGATATTTTAAGAATTTTTTTTTTTGTTAACAATTTCTGTCATCTTCTTTTCAGAAGTTGAATTTTGCAAATTTCTTAATATTTCAATACTTGAAGATCTATTTCTTTCTTCAAAAATTGTAGTTAATTTATTGACGAAGTCATTGAACATATATTGCTTAAAGTTTGAGTGTAAAAGGACAGTTAAATATCTCCTGGGGAGGTTGAAAATAGCTTTTAAGTTTTTATTTTGAATGACTTGTAGTTTATTTTCATACGTTTTCGCACATCTGGATGATCATACCTGGCACCCATATGTCATTATGTGCATTCGTCATTTTGTGCAATAAGAGTTTATTTTTCTGATTTAATTGTGATTTCTTATTAAGTAGAGGGTATAAGGCCCTACCGCGATTTAAAGCTTTATTACAGGCTTGCAAAACGTGCTCTCTGAAAGTTAAGTGTTTGTCAAATACCACACTCAAGTATTTAACATTATCACCAAGTGGAATTATAGATCTTGTATGTTTAAGTCAACTTGAGGAATCCTTTTCTTGACGTTTTTTTTTTTTTAAGCTTTAAAGTCTGACGTGTATATGGCGTATAGGGTAGGAGATAAAACAGACCATGTGGGACACCGGCGCATAGAGATCTTTGAGTAGATGTCTAATTGTTTACATATACTTTAAATTATCTGTCCAACAAAAAGCTTTTTATAACTTTTTGTAGGTATATTGGATATCCAAATTTATTAAGTTTGAATATTATACCGTTATGCCATATAGAATCGAAGACTTTTTCACTACAACTGTACTTTTACGGCGATATAAGCAAAAAATTAAGCACGTTTTATCGAGGATCATAAACTGTTAAATGGGCCCTAATTAGTTTGCATAAAAAAATAATATTACATAAAGACTTCGATGTCTGTGAAACTTAATAAAGATATTGTGGCAGTATTAAGTGTTTCTCAAATCATAAAATTTTAAACTCATGCCTATCCCGCTTAAAAAAGATGACGGTTAAAAAAAAAACAGTTAGGTTATTAGCAATACTAGCAACGTTGCTAATAACATCTATCAACAAAAGGTCAAAGTTAAACATGCTTTAGTTTAGAAGTTAGGTAACAAAATATAAACTAACAGTTAGGTAACAAAATATAAACTAACAGCCGTATTCACAAAAAGTTATTAATTTATGTTTGATGCACAGCTAGCTAATACACAATTAAGATCTTAATGTATTTATTAAGAAAATCGTATTCCAAAAAATATTTACTCTGTTTATTAACTAATAAATAAACTGTTTATTTCCTTATGTAGGCAACCCTTCTCATTTTCTCTCTCATTCTTATTGTCAGTGTTATTAGCAGTAAAAATAAATTATTTTGTTGACTGTTCTATTCTATAAGTATTTCTGATGTTCTACTACGTTTTTTTTTTATCATAAATATATATTTTATTGGCGGAAAAAAACCTCAATTTTGCTTATGTAAATATATTTATGAACAAGAGAAATAATTTATCTTCAATTTTTGTTGAATGTAATTATATTCATCCGAATAACGAATATTTTGTGAAGAAATCAGCATCAATATTTCATATTTTGTTTTGGTTTTGCAAAAATTCCTAAAATTATAGAATTTTGTTTATATTTTGTTCAAATAAAAATAGAAACTATTAAAGCAATTTTAATCACAAAATTGTACAGAATTTAAAGAACATTTAAAATAAAATGAAAACTTAATAAAACATATTTATTCCTCTGAAAAAATATGATAATTATTATTATTTTTTTTGATCTTGGTCTTTTTGAATTACAAATTAATTTTATTAGTTTTTTTTTTTTAATGTTGATTTTGTAATATTAAAATGGATTTTAAAACGCTCTTTTAAATATTATCATATTTTGAAGTACAAATATTTTGTATTTATTGCTGCATCTTTTTGTAATAATAAATTCTTTTTGTATTTTGTTAAATTGAATTAATAATTTTTTATTTTTTCTAACAATCAATATAATAATGTTTAAAACTTTATTGACAATTGAAATTTTGACGGTTAATATAAAAAACCTTGTTCTGTATTTTGCTCAAAAAAAATATGGTCACCGTAACTATAGTATAACCTTTAGAGTTTTAACTATATTACCTATATTTTATAAATACAAAAATATCATTAAACTTGTTATTTAATATAAAGATTGTTGGTACATTTAGCTTAGGGTTTGGGGACAAAAGTTTTTTGGCAGCACTGGTTTAAATAAAACTTGTAAGTTTGAAAAGTACTGGAGCTATTTGGAGAAATAAATCAAATATTTTGAAAAAGTTCTTTTATGGAATGGATTTTATAATAAAATAAGCTTAGTTTTTGCTTTTGTAGTATCCTCCTTTGTATTATCCGAATAATATAGAATAAAATAATTCAAATGAAGAATCCATCACCAAAAAAAAAATGAACAAATTAAAGCTATGTACAAAAAGAGTATTGAATCAATAAAGAAGATAATTTAAATAAAAAGGAGCCCTAGAAAAAAATCTACTCAAATAGTTATCACCAGGGAAACCACAATATGCAATTGCATATATTTTCCTAGACGTTAAATGAAGCCATTGATAACATATTTATCCGTTTCAGATTTGTTAGTGCATATTTTTGCATAATTTACCCCTAACGGCTTTTTTGCATTTGGCGAATTTTAATGCATATTTGTACAATATTTTGTTATTTTTTGGGTATATTTTGATATTTTAAGGTTATTTTTATATACATCATTTCAAATTTTGTTTTATAAAAAAAAAATTAACTCTAATTGTAACAACATGATTGAAGACATGAAAGTTAATGTTGAAAAAATAATACTTTTTTAATGAAAGCATAATGACCATCAGCCACGAAAATTTGCAATAAATAAAATCTGTAAAGTTTTATTTTTTGTATTTGTTTTCCCATTGTTATATGTGTAAGATATGTCACTTACCATAAAATTACAAACGACACTTTCACGTCGATGAAATTTTATCAGATCAAAACAGGAATTTCGAAAATGTTGTCGATTAAGATCAATATGATAATTTTGATCATTTCTGAACTAATAATAGTGTTTAAAATTATATGGATGAGAAAATAGAAGATCAATTGCGTTTTTATGAGATAGAATAAAAAACAGAAAATCAAATTTCGATACGGTTTATTAATTTAAGTTTTTCCTTATTTTATAACGTTGAATTATTAATAAACAATTTTTAGTTTTTTCGCGTATTTTCGTGTAGAGGATATTTTCCATTTTTTACTGCATATTTATGAAATTTATGACACTTCAATCTGAAATTTTAAAATTTCATAAAATTTGTAGCTCCCTAATTTTAAAATAAATTTTATATTTTTTCTATTAATTAAGAAGATAATTATATATATTTTGAAGTATATTCATAATTTTATCAAAACTTCGACATTGATGAAATTTTTTCTTTAAGACTTAATATGCGTAAGTATTTCTTTCTAAAGTTTAAATTATATTTCCTTTAGAATAAAATGTTTTATAAAAATCTCAATCTCTAAAATCCGTTAAACTCAAAAATTTTAGCAAAAATTGTTTTACATTTTTTAAGCAAATTATTTAATTTTGAGCTTTCTTTAGAACTTACCATCTGGGGCATAACACATAAAATATTTTCAAATTGATTGTAGAAAAAAAGTTATGAAAAAATATATACAAGTATTTTAAATCGGAGGAGAAATAAAAATTTGGCAAACGATTAAAATTTTTGGGCTCTCTTAGCTCCTCCCCTGAGGGGTAAATGTAAATGCTAAATTTTATCTTGAATTTTCATATAAGTTAATAATTTTGCATACTAGGCTACACTGAAAATTACGCGTTTTATGGATTGTTCATTTTATAAATTATATTTTATAAAGGCAATAAACTGTGTAATTAAAAACTATTTATGGATGTTAATGTAAGGGTTGGTTTCAAGGTGGATCAATGGAACGTTTGTTTTTGTTTATAGAAAAAGAGAGAAGCTTTATATAATGTTTTTTAGCATTTCAAAAATATCGCTTTCGGAGATATAATTGATTATTTCTTTCATTCTAAAATAACTCACTTTATATCATTTTTAAGGTAATCCTTGTTTTTAAAACTACGCTTTTTATTTTCTATAGATTAGGAGCTATTAATTAATATTTTTGTCCATAACTCATTAACTGAATAAGGCTTCAACTAGAAATTTTATATCCATATGGAGAAAAGTTATGCCAATTTTTTAAGAATTTTAAAAATACCGGTTTTTGAGATAAAATAATTTTAATTTTTTTTATCACCAATTTTGGCCTTAGAACTTTTGAAGTAAAAAACTATTGGGGTATTCACACGGTCATCATAAAATAATAACACGAAAAAAGTTATTTCAAATTTGAGTCAGCTGATAAATGCAAAATACAATTATAAAAAAATACAAATATTTTTAATGAAAATGCCAAAATCAAGTCAAAAAATACATATTGGACATTGTATGGCTGATTCAAGTGAAATCCTGCTACAAAATCCATTTTTATAAAAATTAAAAAATATATATATATATATTTTTTGTACAAAACATAAACATAAACGGCTGTTGTCGATGACTAAGCCGGAAATATTTTCTGACGGCGATTATTGTAAACACGTTCGGTGGCTGCTAGTCAGCTAAAGTACACAAACAAAATTTTCTTCCTTTTACTTTTGAAATGTCTCAATTTTTTTATTTATCTTTATAAAAGTAATAACTTTTATAAATAAATTCATAAAATGTAATTAATCTTGAAGACAAAGAGTTTTTACCTTTCGACTTTGATTTACACCGTTTAGTTATGACAAAACAATAAACACATCGTAAAAGGTCTTATTATTTTAGGACTTTTTTCTTTGATGCATAACAACAATTTTTTGAAACTGTCATAAAACTTTAGTATTTTATAACAATAAGACTTGATAGCACACCATGTGAATACCCCATATGTATATATCGTTGTGAAGGTATTACTTTTTTCTTCAATATCTCAGCAAAAAGAAACTGAAAAAGCTTGATTATTTCTTTTAAGTCATGAATATATCACTGTGTTGTTATTGGAAGGAAGTACTTAGTGGTGAAAAAGAGCTTCAAAAGTTATTTTTTTAACCCATGGTTGTCACTGGTAGGATGTTCTTCTTTTTCACATCTTTTTGATTGCTTTCGAAGTACTTCTCTTAAAACTTATTAACGGATAATTAAAATTTTTCAAATTTTTTTAAAATGCAATTATCTTAGATTAATTATATAAATTTAAATTTATTTTCACTTTTTTAGAAGTAATATTAGAAACTTCCAAAAAATTTGATAATATACACTCGGTTCTACTTTTGAAGTAGTGAAACTTCCTTTTTGGAAGCTGTAATTCAGCAACAACTAAAGCTCTACTATCTATATTTCATAAGTTTTTGGAAGGTATTCAGTTCTTAAAATTTTTTCGTCATATTTCCGGACATGGGTTTAAAATTTCATGCTTCGGAACCACTTCCAATGGCAAAAGCTTGTAATGAATTTGTGGCAACCCACAAGTCTTACCTAAAAATGCATACCTGCATTAATTTATATATGTACTTAAATTATCATCAATGCATAACTAACATAATATTTGTTCGAGAACATTCAACCGATATTCTTCGCCATGTGCACATCAACGACCAACTACTAATTAAATTTGTACAAAAAACCATTTAATTTAATAAATAATTTTAAATTTACTTTTACTGGGATCGTGTTTTATTAAAACCATAAATCCCCATATTGGTGACCCCGACGTTTAATTAGTAGTGTTTCAAGATGACAGACGACACATCACAAGAGACTCAATCTACTGTTCCTAACACAAACGAAATGGCGATACAACGTGTATCGGTGAAGGTTCCGCCATTTTGGCCCGAACGGCCAGAAATATGGTTCGCGCAGGTGGAAGCACAATTCGATATGGGAAACATTGTACGTGATCTTTCAAAGTTCAACACCATTGTAGCGGCTATAGAGTCTAATGTTTTAGCTCAAATTTCTGATGCAGTATTGCAACCGCCCGACACTGGAAAATACGACAATCTCAAAAAGTGTATCATAGAGCGTTTCAGTGACAGCGAGCAGAACAAAACTCAAAAACTACTTTCCGATATGGAATTAGGTGATCGTCGACCAAGCCAACTCCTCAACGAACTACGCGAGCTGGCAAAAGATAAAGTGAGCGAAGATTTCTTGAAGTCTTTGTGGCTCCAACGGCTCCCGCCAAACGTAAGGGCTATTTTACAGGCATCAGAGGCAAAGCTGTTAGAGCTGTCTAAACTAGCCGACAAGGTTATGGTGAAGTAAGTGATTACCGACAGGTTTATAAAATAGGAAAAAACACCAACTGAAGACGCACTATCGGAAATTAACCATCGTATGTCTCGCCTTGAAAAAAAACTTCGAGAAGCTGCTCAACACGAAACGTTCCCGTTCATTCAGTCGATTACGTCATAATAGTCAGTCAAACGTAGCAGCAGCCGCTTCAACATCAGATATATGTTGGTATCACCAAAAATACGGAAACAAAGCTCAAAAATGCCGCATACCCTGTAAATTCAACAAGCCAAAAAACTAACTTGCACGTCTGACCTGTCATTAAACTGTTCAGACGTGCCCCCTAAAACCATAGCCCGCCTTATGATATTCGACAACAATACAAATACAACTTTTTTAATCGACACGGGAGCAGACATTTCTGTCCTTCCACCTCGACCATCCGATAAAATTAATCAATTACATCAAACACAATTATACGCGGCTAACGGAACCCAAATTAAAACTCAGTCGAGTGTTTACTGGAATTTCGTTATTGCAAACGTAACTAGCCCGATAATTGGTACCGATTTTTTAAAAAAGTTCGACTTACTAGTTGACGTGAAAAGACAACTTCTCATTGATAGAAAAACGCTAGCTGAAGTAAATTGCGAAGTTTGTTATGACCGCGTTTTATCGGCCATGTCGTACGATAGTAGCAGTAAATACGCAATTCTTCTGCGCAAATATAAAGATTTAGCCATCTTTGACCGCAAACAAGTTGCAACTCCGGATAGCGTAACACACCATATCGTAACTAACGGTAATCCAAAATTGTTAGCAGCAAAAGCAGAATTTCAGTATATGCTCGACAATAATATATGCCAACCATCGAACAGCTGTTGGGCCAGTCCCCTTCATATGGTAAGGAAGTCTAAGGGTGACTGGAGGCCCTGTGGCGATTACCGCGCGTTAAACGCCATTACCTTACCCGATCGATAACCAATCCCGTTCATACAAGATGTACGATCAATTTCGTACAACAAAAAAGTTTTTTCTGTAGTTGACCTTCAGCGAGCGTATCATCAGATTCCGATCGAACCAGCAGATGTCCCTAAAACCGCCATCATAACACCATTCGGACTATTTGAGTTCAAACGGATGACATTTGGCTTGCGAAACGCTGCCCAAACGTTCCAGCGCCGCATGGACGACATATTTCGGGACATCAGCTACGTTTTCATATACATCGACGATATTCTGATCGCCTCGGAATCGGAAAACGAACACGAAACTCATTTATGCTCTGTTTTTGACAGGCTCCGCCAACACGCTTTGACTGTTAATTTTGAGAAATTGTCGTTCGGTAAAACTCAAATAGATTTTTTAGGCGACACGATATCTGCTGAAGGAATCCGGCCAAAATCCGAAAGTGTGCAGATAGTGAAAGATTTTCCTATACCTAAAGTGGCGAATGAGTTGAAAAGATTTCTAGGGATGATAAATTTTTACCGAACGTTCATACCCAATGCAGCAGCGGGTCAGAAAGCGTTACAAGGTCTAATAGAAGGAAACAAAAAGAACGACACCATTCCAATCAAATGGACCGAACGAACGATAGAGGCTTTCCAAGCATGCAAGGATGATCTGGCAAAGGCGACCCTGCTTAATCATTTCGCTTACGACGCGCCACTTACCTTAACTGTTGATGCATCGTTGGACGCAGTAGGCGCTGTTGTGCATCAGATAGTCCAGGGACAGTGCCAACCATTAGGTTTTTACTCAAAAAAACTAACACCGACACAACAACAATACAGCACGTATGACCGCGAGTTATTGGCCATTTATCAAGGACTTCAGCACTTCCAATTCATATTAGAAGGTCAGTTTTTTACAATTTTTACCGATCATAAGCCGCTAACTTATGCTTTCGAACAGAAGCGTGATAAAATATCTCCTAGAAGAATCCGTCAACTAGATTATATAAGCCAATTCTCTACTGATATACGACACATTCAAGGTACCAACAACAATACCGCTGATTTTCTTTCCCGTATAAGCGGTATCGAGAAAAGCATCAGCTTTGAAACTATAGCAGAGGAGCAGATTCAGGACGCCGAAAGCCGAAATTTAGTCAGACCATTCGTCCCGATGCCATTAAGACACCAGATACTAAAAAAGTTGACGGATTGTCACACCCTGGAAGAAGAGCAACCACCAAATTAGTGTCAGAGCATTTCGTATGGCCTTTTATGTCCAAAGATGTGGGAAATTTCGTCCGGTCTTGTTTAAACTGTCAAAGAAGCAAGACAAATCGACACAATAAATCGCCTTTAGGCAATTTTACACCAACCGACAATCGCTTTGACCACATTCACATAGATGTAATTGGGCCACTACCGCCAGATAGAGGTTACCGTTATTGTCTGACTTGCATCCACCGCTTTTCCCGATGGCCAGCCGCCATCCCAATACCTGATATAACTACCGAAACAATCGCATTCGCTTTGATTAATGGATGGATCTCAGTGTTTGGAGTTCCGATACGCATAACGATTGATTTAGGCCGCCAGTTTGAATCCCAACTTTTTGCGGAATTAATGCATATTCTTGGCATACACCACCTTAAGACGACAGCGTACCACCCGCAGTCTAATGGTATGATCGAGAGGTGGCATCGTACGGTAAAGACTGCAATAAAATGTCATGCGACGGAAGACTGGTGTTTCGTGTTGCCCATAATTTTACTTGGACTTCGAGCTACTGTTAAAGAAGACATTAAAACAAACCATAAATTTCATTGAAAAAGTAGATGTCAATTCTGATTACTGTCCATTTTGACATGGAGTCACTCTTCTCACAATCGAAGTGTTCTACTAAGTGACTCTTTACAACACCTCATTATATGAAACATTAACTTGCGTATCTCTACTATCATTATATGGGCGCTAAAATCTGATTGTAAGTTTGAAAACAGTAGATCATCCAATAAAGACTGTCTGTTTTAAATAGATTGAAGAAAAGGATACTACGTTCCTAAATATAAAGTATATACAAACCATGCTTTATTTATATATTTTAATGGCCATTGTAAACTTACCTGTACACACATATTTGCATGGCACAAGAGTCTTCCGTTCTCGAAACGCCAAGTTTGTGTGGTAGCTCTTTGATTATTTTGCGGCCGAACAACAAGCTTTGTATAGTCATTTGGATTTGGCGTTTTTTCAAGATCTAATACAAGACGAGGAGTTGGATGTGACGGCTTAGAAAATTCTGTTGGAGGCGATGAACCTTCATGTTCTAATTGGCCATAAGAATTCATTAGCCATAATTGGGAGCGGTCACCTGCACACTTTTTCGTTATTATTACTTGTTTGTCCTTAACACCTAAAACCAATTGTTGCCCTTCTATTCCCACATTTTTATTATCACAATCGGATAAGACTTGTTGAAAAGTTTCTTTAAAAGCTATATATATGTAATTGGCATATGTAATACTTTTAGCATCACTTTTGTTAATCGAATAGTCAATATAATTTCCACCAGGTGCTTCTAGAAGAAGAGATTGTAATCCTAATGGATCATCTAACACATATGCGAGCGATGATTGTGGCTTCACGCTAGTTCTCCAGTGCGGTTCGATACCTTTTTGAGAAAAGTATATTGGTACATCTGAATAATTGTCAATTCTTATTGGTGGTGGTAAGGTACTAGCATCCGAAAAGTGTAAAAGATGTGTTCCTCCATTTAGAATAACTTCCAGTCGTAAAAATGTCATTTCACTAAATTCATTTCTAATATTTATGTATAGGCTTTTCGCTTCATATACTGGCAACCCACTTGACCAAAAGGAATCGTGATCATCTGCTACTCTTACACACAACAACGGCTCCTGTTCACAATTAGGCCAATGAAATGGAAAATTGCAACCTGGTAACGCTGTCATTACTTTATCCGGAGAAATCTTTTTCTGCAATAAAAAATATAAGCGAATTAATTATTTAGGAAGTTATATTTTCAAAAACTTATTTCATACGATTAAGAAATGTATAACGGGATTTCTCATCCGATATTCTTCCTTAAACTTTATCACTTCCGTACTCTTCCTTAGCCGTTTAAATTCAATAATTTTCGCTACAATTATTAAACTCGCGAAAACTAAACCTTAGTATATCTTAAAAGTATTTTTGGTACAAGATTCATTGATAACACTTTGTTGTTGTGAATTCATTAACCACATGCTTTCGTTTTAAAGTTTTTTTGATTGAAATATATACTAATTCCCAAAATATTAAGAATCAATTATTACGCGTTTGTGGCCTGCGTCAATTTTAATATATCTCTAAAAATAATCGAACTTATAAAAAGTAACGCTTATATATAAAATATTTTCTAACTACTCCATTTTAGAGGGAAAATATTTTTTACTTATCAATGGTCATAACTAGCACAGATAAATTACATTTTTAATTGAGTCAATTTATGTTTGTTAAAATTTTAATTTTCTAATACTTTTTTCTAAAAAATACATATATATGCTGGTGTATGGGTACTAAAGCAATTATCGGGAGAGGGTATTATATGAGGCCTATGGTCAATTATTAAAAAATTATTATTAAAAAATGTATAATGAAACAAATATCTACTAGGACGTTTAAAGAGTTGTCCTAGTAGACTACTACCAACACTCTCCCAACAGCAATATTTATAATTTTTTTTAACTTTATCTAGGGATGGAAAATAAAAATATTTTACAGTATCAAAATTAATTTCAAATAGTTCTTTTTCCATCTTCAAAGTACAAAGTTTAAATTTTTTTTGATAATTATTAATTTTTTACTGAAGAACTGCGCACGAAAAAATCTGTACATGCGCATGGGTTCATAACTTATTATGTAGTGAAAAATAAATAATTCTGTTAACTGGTTTAATTGCTCATTATGCCCACTAGCTAAATTCCATTGAAATAGAAAAACTAGTTTTTATTAATATGTAAATTGGCCAAAACACATCTAAATACACAATTAAAATTTTCCAATAAATTTTTTATCGGTCATATTCGACATTTGCTATCAAATCTGGATCATAATATTACACAAAGAAGGCATGGTAACTGAATAGACACCTGGTAATAGAAGAAAAATTGTATCTTCAGGCTGTGGGACTCAGCAGACTAGAAATGATTTTGAGAGAAAATCCCCTTATCTCACCTTTGGATCTTTATTCAAAAGTTTGAAAGGAAAACTAACCAGCAAACGTATAAAGTATGAAAGTATGAAGTGAATTTTTTTTTTTTTTTTCATAATTATGATTATTGTGTAATAGACGATGAAACATTTGTACTGGCTGACATATTTAAACTTTTTGGCCAAAAAATCTATGTCGCAAATGCTAGAATGGTTGTGGCAGAAAGATGTCGTGTACAAAAGAAATCAAAATTCCTAATAACACATATGCAGGAAAAAACACTTCCTTCTTAAAAAAGGGTTCCATTAACACAGCAATACACGCAAATGAGTGCTTTTGGAAAAAAACTTCTCTTAAGAAAATACAGCTTATCCGCTGTTTTCTGGCCTATTCATTCTTCTCATTGTAACAACAAAATTATTTAGTGGTTACAAAAAAAATTCTAAGCGTTTGTAGAGAAATAGGTTAATGCATAAAATTGTCCGTAACTCTGTGCAATTGTAGTATATAATGCTATAGGAACAATAATTTAAAGCACATTAAAAGGGCAGTATAAAATGAAACCGTTTAAAAATAAGTGGACTTATTCGAGCAAAAAACTGACCGAACACAATAAAACCTTTAATTAGAATGATTCCGTGAAAGCTCTGAAAAACTTAAAACTTTGAGCTATAACCCTAATTGAATTGTCTAAACTATTTGTGTTATGTTTTTGGAATTTGAAGCCCTAAAATTGTTAAAATTTGTTATATGTTTATTTCGAATCGTTAAGTATCCAGCTGCACGTTTGATAGTATCAAATGGTTCGAAGGAGTACCTCGGTTCTTTTGAATGTTAAATAGTATAAAAAAACAAACTTTTCCATCACTAACTTTATCATTATAATTATTATTTTTTTACGCTGGATAATCTGTAGTGATTGAAAGATCCCAAGTCTGATATAGATTGACCAAAAGATTAATAATTTACTTTTTAAGAATATTAGTAGTTTGAAGTTAAAAGTTTCAACTACACTGGAGCATATTCCTATAAACGCACACTACTTTTTTTTTAAAAAAAGGTAAAAATTAAGCAAGAAAATATTTGGGGG
Source organism: Phormia regina (assembly GCA_001735545.1). NCBI lineage: Eukaryota > Metazoa > Arthropoda > Insecta > Diptera > Calliphoridae > Phormia > Phormia regina. Next base: position 15,664 of record MINK01004779.1, read on the forward strand.
CTATAAATTTGTGTAATAAATTAGTTAAGACTTCACTTAAAATATTATTTACAAAAAAATTAATTTGTACTTTAATATGGATTGTTTCAAAAATACGGTCTGGTATTGATTCCACTAATTTTTTAAGCAGATCGTAATCAATTTCCTCCCAGTCTTGTTTAATTCTTAGTTTCAGCTCTGTCACAGTCTTTATGCCTTCATTTGCATAAACTTTACGGGCCATGTATCCCCACAAGTTTTCCATTG
>MINK01004780.1:179-34308 GCA_001735545.1 Phormia regina
TATCGACGTAATATTCTGCAATAGTATGTTTTTATTTTCAACTCAATACAAGTATAGGTTCATAATTGGATCCTTCCCGAATTTTGGTACACATAGGCAATGGTGTAAGGTATCATATGGTCGGTCTGGACCGACAATACCTTCTTCTCTCGTTTTCTAATAATTCGATATTCGAAAGTGGAGTTTATATGGGTGTTGTGATCAATTATGAACGAATCTTAATAAAATTTGGTACAATGATTATTACTTGTATGAAACTGTATGGAGTTTCATTAAAGCATTTCATTATAGAATTTCATTATGGTATTCCTATTTATATTTATAATAATTGACTGATCATATCGAATTTCAATAGACTTCGCTCTTGCAACATTAAAGTCCTACGTGCAAATTTCATTGAATTGTTTTCAAATTATACTTTGCGTACAAGGCTTACATTGACAGCCAGACGGACGGACGTACAATTTAAAAAGTGATTCCGAGTCGTTTTGTGGTTGTTGTATAACTGTTTCTATGCGTTATAAACGTCAGCCTAAATATGATGGTGCAGGGTATAAAAAAAACAGGCAGGAAGGTTGATGGTATCAATTTTACCATTCCGATTAAAAAAAAATTGAAAAACACGACCATCAGAATACAAGCAAAAGATATTTCTATGAAATACTATAGACCAATGCAATTTGAAATAAAAAAAAGTTTTTATAGAGCCCGATTTGGCACACTACACTCATTCGAATTAGAGATAGAGAATTGAAGTAAGCTACCAATTACTGCTAACGTTGTTAGATTGAAAAGTAGGCCCAACATTGTATGTAAAACTATATCAAGCCCTTTAAAACCAATTCCTGAAAAAATCATTATATAATACTGATGAGTAGGAATTGGATTATCACAAGAATATGAATCATTGAATACATACTAACAAGTTATATAGAACAATTTAAAAAAAAGTAAACGCAAAGAAAAAATGTGTTGAATATCAATCATATTCGAGTACTATATTTTCGTTGTATATGTACTTGTATTATGTATACAGTTTTAATATAGTTGAATCACAGTACAAATATTATTATTTCAATATTTTTGTTGTGAATTTATTTTTAATATTTTTTTCTATTTTTAACACTCCGAAGAAATTTTGTTGCAGATCTATTATGATTTTAAAATATTTTCACAATCTGAAACACTTACATTAATTTTAATTAAAAAAATAGATGGTCTTAGTACAGTATATATATGGTGTAATGGTGAAGAGAAGGATACCTTCCACTGTCTTTGCCAATGTGTTGCATTATCACTTTACAGATTTAAATATTTTGATTCCCTCTTCTTTCAGAACTTAGGGGAACTGAGAGGAACGAATCCAATGGATATGTTGTGAAATTAACTGAACTATGTGTGCGAAACGCTGAGACGCAAGAGGAGAGAATATAATACTATCAAATAGACTAGCTAGAGAACATAGAGCGATTGTTACCAATATAAAATAAACAATTCAAAATTATAAACATTATATATTAAAAATTTTAATTTTGCATCTGGAATTTTAACAACAATAATGTGGATTTTTTTTTAAACATTTTGCTTTAAATGATGTGAATATTTTTGTGAATTGAGAACAAAATTTATAATTGCTCTGAACAAATTTATAATTGCCATAACAAATAACGACGTTTGCGATGATTAAAATATCATTGCAATGAAAATAATATTGTTGGGGCAACTCATGCTTTGATTTTAATAAGATTTGTCTTTGTCTTTGTGTGGTAAACGATGATCGATGAGCTATTGAAAATCAATTGGTCAACTGTAGATGCTTTCAGAGGGTAGAAGAGGAAGCATTCGACATAGGAGTACATTCATTTTGCCAATTATATTGAAAAAGAAGTACTTTTTTTGTTTTAATAATGTATTTCCTTTTCCTTTGTCACACGTCTTTCAGTTATAAAATTTTCATCATACATTTGTTCGGAGGTAGACGAGATTAACTGTTTTTTTCTTCACCACTCTTTTAAATATTTCTCAGTGGATATTTTTGGTGATAACTTTAATATTTTTTTTATATTTAATCAAAGATTTTTGTACTTTGTTATAAACCTGAGAGTAAAGTACAAGGATTTCCAACATATGTTTAAAAAAATTCATTTAAAAAGTAAAAAAATATGACTCATACGCCATACTCCTCCTGGGGCACATACGGCAATCTGTTGGTGAGCTGATATAGGAATGTTGTAATCAGATACGAAGCTCTTACTACCTAATTTAATCCAAATAAAAATCAATCCGTGGATTTTCCCACCTCTAAATTTTGGGTCGCCACTATTGGAACTATTTGGATCTGCCCATGGTATGAAATTGTTTCGCTGTTTTTGGTCACTTAACAATTTCATAATAAATATTAATTTATTTTCAATTCAAAAGCTAACATATCAATGTTTTTAATATTAAAGATTAAAAGTTTATTGGTATAGTGAACCGTTTGGGGGTATAGCATTTTAAGCAAAAAAGTGACGAATACTCCACACTACCCTATACTATAAATCAGATAAAATCTATTTGTTTCATGAGATGTGATCAGTCCTGTCTTTAGGTTAATTGTGTTTGTTCGTATATTATTAGTTCACCTTTTATTGAGAGTGAATATAAATATCCTGATTTTGCCATGTGAAAATGTATTCATTTCTTGCTATTAACCAGATAAAAATTACTTTAAAAACTTTCCTACTCATTCGATAAAGACCATTTATTCTTCCTGTCTTCATTCCAGTAGCATTTAAATTAAAACTATTTTTATAGTAGAATTGTTTTTTAAGGGAAGTCCTGCAAATTTTGATTTTGTTCAAGAAATATTCATAGTTTTTAAATAAATTAACTTTCAAAAAAACTTTAAAATTTCTTAAGATTTTGCAGTACAATTTGCATTTAAAATAACTACATATTTCATAATGCATGTCATTGGAAGAAGAAAAAATATCTCCACCTTTTTTTAAACAAGAAAATATTTTATTTAACTCAACCATTTTCTATAATATCACTTCCGGTTCAATAACAAATGTCATCATATATCTATAACAAATTACACATACACTTGCATAAGCCATACACATACATATACAAGCAATACTACTGTATACACCCTTCAATACTAACGTTATTAAAACTTCAAATAAATTCCATTTCTTATGATATATTTAATATATTTTGTATGGTGTGAACTTTTGCATTATAACATTGAGTAAAATGAAAGAAAGAATAAAAAATGTGAGAAAAGAAAAAAACTATAAGAAGCGATACGAAACATAAATCAAAATTTCCATTACAAGCGAATAAGAAAGATGAACCATAACAAAACATTTAGGGGGCAAGAGTTGGAGGCAAACATAGACCAATAAAGGGTTACCCACCCGAAAAAGAAATTTTACTCAAACCAACAATTCCTGCAACAGCTCAAACTATCATCACAAATAAAAATTATAAATGTACCAAGACCAGAAAAAAAAAACATAAACTGCATAAAGAAAACAAAAAAAAGTATGTAGAAGGAACAGAAAATGATGCTTCTATTTTTATGTATGTGTGTTGGTATTTTGCTCATCGTATCAAAGACATCCCATGCCGTGATTTATTGAAGAGAGAAAAGTAGTTGTAGCAATAGTATATATGACTAGCAAACGAATAAGAAACACAAGACGTTGCTGTAGTGGTAGTGGCAATAACAAAAATAAAAATAAAAAATTTAACATTTCTTTGATAAAAATTTTTGAACTAAATCAAAACTTCATTTCACATCGGTGCCATTTCTTGCGCCAACTATATTTTACTACATACATACATAAATACAACAACAACAATAGCAGCTTCAGGAATTTACTATATATGATATAAAATAACCTAGAGAGACAGTTGCAACAAATGTTGAATAAAAAATTTACAAAAAAAAGTAAAAAAAATAAACAAAACATTAAATAAGGATACATAAACACGAAACAATACAAAAAATACATTTGCACACAAACATTCAAAAGAAAAATGCAAGAAGCGGATATTGGTTTGATGAGTTAGTGTGAAAGGAATGTCTTGAAATGAGGGCCCATTAATGTTGGGTATAAGAAAAAGAATATTATTGTGTCATCGAGATTTACTCGAACATAAAGATCCTTTATCCTCTCTAGTGTTTAACTGAAATGATCAGTGTATTATTGGTTTGAAGTCTTGCGGTTTCATGGCTTTACGATGTTTCGAGGTTTTACATGCCTGGAAAAAAAATAGTACATTAATTTTTCTTCAAAAACATATTTGTTTAAGTATTCTTAGTTTCCAGCATTCAGACCAAGTCTACAACTATCGGCAACCCGGTGTATTTTAACTTAGGAGAAAATAGTTTATAACATTTCTAATTTCCGCCATTAACTCTCATCTAATTAAAGCTTCCCAAGTTACCAGGAATTTAAATGAATCCACACTTGATGTAATCGAATTGCTTTAGTCATTATAAGGAAACCCTGGCTAACTAACATAGTACTTTTAATCAGGCTTTTCTAAAAATTTTCTAAGCATTAAAATTTCACCAATAGATCACGTAAGATAGGACATTTTTTAGACTCGATGAATATAGATTATGATTTAAACGCTCGAACATTTGGTAAGTTGTCATAGTATTTCTATTACTAGGTTGGGTTTTATTAGCATCCGCCTTAGGCTAAACTCACTTGGGTCTACAATAAGATCCTGTTGTGTTACCATAGAAAGCTGCAGCTGCGTCAAAGCCTAATCTTTCTGAACCTTCGAAACACTTCGTGGTCCCTACAAAGGTGTTAATCCTGGTTGGTTCAGATCTAGAGAGACAGATATATCTATAAATGTTCTTAAAATAAATAGCAGCTTCCGTTGGACACCAAAGGGCGGACATTGACATAGAAGAGGTTACATGACCTCCTCTTCTTCCCCGTCTTTACAATTCCTGTCGTTGCAGTGGATTCCCAGCCTTCTAGCATGTGCTCCGAAGGGTCAATGGCCTGTAATGATACCAATAAGGTTTCTTAGATGGATCCTTGCCAGCTTCAACAACTGCATTGTTCGCTACTCTTCCATCACGGACAAGATTTTCTTGGACTTCACACAAGAGGGTTCTCTGGTCCATCTTTCCATAGCTTCAAGATAAAATTTGCTTGATATACGCTGCTTACCCATTGTTAATGGAGTACCTATATCACCATTGTAACCATATTGCTTCGAATTGGCTCCTGCATACGTAAGTCTATCGTCCTCGCAGTTGCCTTAAACCAACAAATGTCTCGCGATCTCCTCCAGAGACAATCGGCATTTATGGAGAATCCTTAACGAAAGGGAACCAATGGCCGCTTTGCTGTTAGTAAATATGCGAATATCCTTATTAGATATTCCATTATACTGCACCCATTGTGCGGCTATATTTATGGCCATTACTTCAGCCTGGATAATGCTTAAGTAATCGGGTTCCATGTAAGACAGTCTCAGGTCAAATTGTGCAGAGAAAATACTAATTCCGACCTTATCTGCTGTTTTTGAAGAATCTGTGAAGATTTGAATTTTCTCTTCGGTTATGTAGTAACTATTGTCATAGTATGTTCTTTCGGGCATGATGTAGTTTTAAGTACACCTGTTATCATGATCGACACATCATCGACATAACCAATATGCATTTTTGGGTTTCAGTCCCCAGTTTAGGCCTATGGTCTATTTGCAGCAATACAATGCAGAGGCTGCTTTTGTGATGCTTGAAATTGTATTAAGTTTAGATTCCAGTTTAATTTACTAGCAAGAGTAAGTCCCAAGTATTTGGCTTCATTAGATAGTGGCAATGATACTACGTTTATCTTAGGAGTAGTGAATTTTGGTATTTTGTATCTCCTGGTAAATAATATCAGTTCGGTTTTGGTTGACTCCTAGTCCACAACTTTGACACCATTTTCCTGGTGAATTGAGTGTAGATTCCAATACTTCTGAGATATACATATGCAATAGTTTTGCCGCAGATTTTTTCCATAGATTTAATTAGAGTGTTAATATTCAGAAACCATTGTTATGGAGTCCTCTGGTTGCTATTCTCTAGGTACGCGATTTCTGTAGATTTTATCATCATGTAAGCATGTTAGGAGTTGGATAGATCATTTGCATCGAAGGATGATCTGAAGAAAGTGTCGATATTTTTCTCCAAGGTTTTAAGCAGAAAGGAGGATAAACTGATTAATCTTAAACTGATAAGTCTTTAGCTTTCGTGTGAGATGTATTCCCGCCATTTTATAGGTTGAGCATGTGTATGGAACATGTGTCAAGCGCAAGCATCTCTTGAATATTATAAAAACCCAGGGCAGCAGGATGTCAATGTTAATCTGAAGGTCAGTTTGGTATTATTCCAGGGAATTTGTAGGGATGGAAGCTTCTAACTTTCCATATGAGTACCTCTAGTGTATCTTTGCTGGAAATTGTCCGCGTACCATCCAGTTTCTGAATGTTTCATGATATAGTTGGATTTGAAGATAAAATCTTTCGTTGTCAATTGGTATCGAAGAAATTTCAACTCCACTGCAGTATTTCCTCAAGGCTTTCCTTTGTTACTAAAAGTGGAAGGTTTATTTCCAGAAGCCGAAATATCTTCTTACATTTAGTCTCAGGTGCATCAGACATATTTGAGTCTTCCAATATGGCATTCATATCGTAAGAAATTTCTGTTGTTTTCAGCTCAATGTGAGCTTTCTTGTAACCTCTGAACCAGCTTCATCTACGTTATCTTAAAATTATCACTTGGAGTATTAAGATTCGATATTTTAAACAGTTTTTTGATGGTCTGAATCTTCGTGGATTTTTTCGGATATATTAAGATCTGCACGGAATCTTGCTATTAAATTGCGATTAAAGTCTTGCTCCATGATAGTCGGCTCTAAGCGCCGCTGTATGATGTTTTACTTCATCGGCTTACATCGGCTCAAAATCAGCCGCTGACATTTTTAGATCTTCATTCAAATTCAACAACAATCATATATCTTATTCGATGAAATGAATGTAGTGGTTCCACCTATTATTATAAATTTACGTACATATCAATTTATTAGAACTAAGGATAGTAAAACATATAAATGTGAATTAATAATTAATAAATGATTTTCACTTCTATTTCAACTACATAAAGTTTTTGTAGATGGAGAGCATCCGGAATCCGGACGGTACAATGTAGTATTTACTAAATCCCAGCCGAAAATTTAGCCTGCGCCGATTAAAAAGTTTTCTTCTGCTGTCACGAAACTCAGTATTATGCAAATTTCAACTTGTTGGGCTAACAACAAGTTGTCGAATAAAACTGATATGTTTGAAAAACTTGTAGAGTAGGACTTAAGCTTTTAGGAAAATTATCTTTAGAAAAATTATTTATATATCTAAGGATTTATTCCCCTAAAACAAAAAACCAAAATCATAGAGGTGTAAATATATTCTTAATTTTAGGAGATAACTTAGATAAAAAGGCTTTTTTTGATCTTGTCAGTCACTTTGCACACATATTAAAAATATTTGAAATCGGAATTCAATTTATAGAAGTTACGATTTTGTAACTTTTTTGCATAAACCTCGTTTTTTTCTCTTGCTATCACAAATAATTTTTCTAAAAACGTAGAATCTCCTCTACAACTCTTCCATATATTTCAATTCAATCCAACCAGTAGGTTAGAATATTTTGATTTTGATCGTGCATTATTGCTTTACTTTAAATTTTTTCACAATCAGCTATTGAGAAGCCTAATAGCACAGCAAAGCGATATCTGACCTTACCTGAGTACAAATCTAACTCCGTCCAAGAACAAATTGTGGCGTTCACAATCAGGCAGCACTTTCGGGAAGATACTGTCGATGATATTACTGTCCTGAGTAGCTTCAAGAAAGCAGCACAATTGCTTTTTATTAAAAATATTGGGCCAATTCTTCTAGAAATTTCTGGCAAATGAGTTCATCTCCATAATTTGGCTTAACTCTATTTAACTCCTTTTGAAATTCAAAGATTGAAATTAAATTTTGTTCAAAATATCAAGGCCCTTTTTTCCCTAAATCCTACATAAAAAAGACCATAAACAACAATAATAGCAGAGAGAGAGAAAAAGGAAACTAGTTGTCTTGTGCTTCGTGTATCGAAGTTCGAGTCGACTCGACAAAAATTCACTGCTGTCAGTTCAATAAATCATTTGCGTTTTGACATGAACAACGCTTCAATGCTACTGCCACCTCCTTATTTTATGTCTTTCTTCACAAACACTCTTTCTCTAATATAAACACACACACAAACATACACAGGGACACCCATACAAGAAAGAAAGTGATTGTGAACACTCTCTGATGTTGCCATTTGAAGCCACCATATTCTATACTTGTGTTCCAATGAAAATCCATAAATATTGCAACAAAACAACACAAAAATGCCATCACAAGAACAGACACTCACAAACACACACACACTAGCTTAACAACAACGAAATATAGTAGTGGAACGACAGAACTAAATAGAAGAAGAACAAGTGCAAGAAGTATCGTATAAAGAAGAAACTGAAAGAAACTGCCATAAATTCTAAAAACGAGCAAATAGAAAAAAAAAATATACAAAATTATAAAATAAAAAGAAAGAAAAACATAACAAAATTTTCGTTCCTTTAGTCCATAGATCAAAAAAATTCATGGCAACACTAAACACAGTGGAAACAACCATCATAATACATTTCATACCATTACCCATAGATTTTATTGAACTCATGCTCCTCTACTAGAAAAAGCATTAAAGTATGAAGACCTTATACATACCACCACTACACAGGTAACAATTCTAAAAGAAATTATTTGATATTTTATATACAAAATATATTGTGGTGCACTTTTAGGGGCAACATCTTCTATGACTACTTTTCAACCTTAAAAGAAGAAAATATTATTCTATTTTATTTGTAGAAATATTGTGTGTGTGTATTTTGGTGTACGCATCAATGACATTCGCCGCCATCATAAAATACATATAATGTTACAATCAGTTAAATTTATTTTTGTGTATACCTTTAAATAAGGATACGGTGAAATTTTTAAAGATGCAACATTTTATTGCATGTACCTGTTTGTCATCTTAATGGGAGTATGGACAATTTCAATGTGAGCAATTAAGTATTAAATTAAAAAGAAGCTAATGTTGTGCTTGCAAATATCTTTTTAAACCTTTCGAATTAGTTTTGTAAAAACTGGTCACTTAAATATAATTTGGGAAGTTTTTCTTAAAAGCAAAATACTCATTATCTGTGTATACCTAAATTCGTGAATGGACCGATTGTATTAAGGACATCGATACTTGCAGTAAGGGGAAAATTATACTAAATTATATAGAATACACTGTAATGCACTTTTGGGTGATTCATGAAATTAGGTCTTATATAGCAACTATGAAAAATAAATGTCAAATATGAAGTTAATACCCAAATTTTTATGGGATTTATGAACGCTAAAGCGATTTTCAAAAGAAGAATTCATATAGGAGCTATTAGGGTTTATGAAACCGATTTTCTGTTGCCAAATAATCCAAAGGTCCGAAAAATCGAAATTAGTCGAAAAATCTAAAATAGTAGAAAAAAATCGAAATATCAAAACGTTTTTATTTTTCTAGGTACAAAAAAGTGGGAACATAACATGTACGAAATGGTGTGAATTCGGTAATTGATCATACTGCACAGGTAAAAAGCGAAAAGTTGAATATTCCAAAATAGTTTGGTAATAAATCTGTATCTCTTAAGCTATTTCTCGGATCAAATTAAAATATATTTAAGAGTTCTAGAAGAAAAAAGAGTTCCAGAAAAATTATCTCGTGGAGACCCCGTGATAACATAAGATAAGAGTGTCAAAGTTGACTATCTCGAGCATACACAAGTTTCAAAAGATCGTAACTTCTACAAATGAAGTTACTATCTTTTATATTTCTGAAAATTACTTGGTAAAGAGAGAGAGAAAAAGCAAATTGGATTTTATTATGAATGTTGTGCCGAATATTAAATTCACATTAACAATAGTATAGGATTTAGAAGTAATGGGTCAATTGTGAACCGATCTTCATGTAATTTGGAGCAAATACTAATATATGTATAGAACTTATTCGACGAATTTCATTAAAATATTCCAATTTTTAAGGCATTTTGAGTGTTGAAACCATATTTCAGGGATACATTTGCATGGGGGCTAGGTGAAAAAATGAACCGATCATAACAAATTTCAATAGTCATCGTCCTTATGACATGTACAAAATTTCATTGAATTATCTCCAAATTGCGACCCGTACTTTGTGTACAAGGTTTACAAGGAGAGCTCCTTATTTGGGTCCATATTAAGAATTTGGTATTAAATGGCATTAACTGTGCTGGGGATATAACAATTTTCTTTTGAAGTAAAGTGTTCAACAATTTCTTCGGAGTCACTCTCTTCACTATCCACGTTTTTCTCAGATCCAATAATTTAACTAATACTTCGTTTTCGTTTAATGGTTCTTCTCCTAAGTCATCATGGTTTAGCGAGTCAAATTCTTCTCTTCCAATTTTGTGAGCTAAATCTATAATTTCATTAGTTAGTGTCGATATTTCCTCCCAAGTACTTATAGCAACACAATCTGGCCATCTAGTCTTTTGTGGTCGCAGTTTAGAGATCGTTGATGCTGCCAGAATAATGTAATCCAAAATTGTAAATTTTTTCCAAACTTCATTTAACGTAAGTGGTTCATTTTCAAGTTTATTTAAAATGAATTGATAAGTACTTTTTATGTAGTTTTTTTTTTAAAGTGGATATTATTTCATGATGTAAAGGCAGAAAAATGCTAGTTGTGTTGGTTGGAAAAAATTCGACTTTAATCCTCCAAATCAATCCAATCAGCAAAAATTTTAATTCAAGACCTTTTTTCTTCATATTAGATTCAACTTCTGGTACAAAGCATTTTTGAAACCATTCAGTAAACACTGAAGTTTTCACACATGCCTCAGAATTTGTCATCTTATGAACTGGCAAACTAATCATCATTAACTCTAAGAGCTTTAGAAACCTATTTACTACTAGCGGCTTTAATATTTTATCTCCTGAAGCATTACTGCATAGTAAAAACGTTAATCTTTCATTGAAAGCAGTAAATGGATCGTTTTTCTGATTTCGCAATGAATGTTAGACTTGGTATCTTTTTCCAAAACAGACCAGTTTCATCAGCATTAAATACCTGATCTGGGTAATATCCTCCGTCTTCAATATTTTTTTTGAATTTGTCTGGGTGAGCTGTGCAAATGCTTTCATTTGCTGAAGCTGCCTCACATCTAATTTAAATGTTGTGGAGGTTATTTCTTTCTTTGCTTGCTGTAAATTTCTTTGTCCTAGAAATTGATGGTTCAGAATCTTTAGTTTTTTCATAAAAATATAAGAAAAATATATAAAAAAAGGTTATAAGAACCTTTCAGTTTTTCCCATCATTTAAAAGTAACGGTTTTATTTGTTTCAAGTGCATTGAAATTCTATATTGGGTTTCCATTTCATTCATTGATCTTGTAAAGTACCTGCAGATTTTACTCATGGAAATTATTCCTATAATATTTTTATACTTTTACAACTGTTTTTATGATTGTGATATTTTTATAGTTTTATGATTATATGCTAATTACTATAAAACCGTTTTTTACATGATTTTGACTGAATGATAATAAAAATATTAAGAATTTTTTATCATTTGAAACTAAAGTTATTTCTCATGAACAGACCTTTATAAAGTAGCTGTGATTTGACACATTCATAATATAGTTAAAATTTTTACAGCAATACAAACTTATAAGGTACACCTGTATTAGCTTCCTTCTTGCGGATATAACTTTGTCCTCATTTTTATTATATAAGACTGTTTCTATTTTTGATATATTATTTACAAATTATTATTTATTATCTATTGCTAAATATTTTCGTTACAAAATGAAAATAAATATATAAATACTATGTAAAAGAGAATATTTAGCTCTGATATTGTTGTTGGCAGAAGATATTATAATTTGTGAATCCAACAGAAAATCTATCCAATGATATAATAAGAGGTTGAAGCTTTTCTAAGAATACTCTAATTTGCTGGAGTTCATAAGTGTGCTTTATGAAAAAAATTGTCATCTGATGTATCGAGCTGTATGGGGTTTTAATATTTCTCTGCCATCAGTAGTTTTATTATATTTGTTAAACGAAATACACGCTAGGAGCGCAAACAAAACGATAAAGCCACAGCCATTTCAGATATTTTCTTGGGACTGTACAGGAATCATCCGGACAACTATATAAAAGAGGTACTGGCATAAAGGTTTGGTGGGTGTGTAATGCTGTTACTTCCATCTACTGAAGTGACAAATCTACACACATGCGGTACCTTCTGGACAATGAAAAGGAAACAAAGGTGTGCGCGTGGTGAAAGATTTACGTTATAATCTATTTCGCAGAAGTAGAAACATCAATCTTTGGCTTTACTAATAACATATTCATGTATTCATAAGGATCCAAGAAGTTACAACTGTCTGTATTGTTTTCTAGATCACACTGAAAAGATGAAACTAAAGGAAATATTAGATAACAACATTAGATAACAACAGAAGCAAAGGATGAATGGAGAACATGGAAAAATATTTCGTCGTAAACTGAAAAATTTCAAACATTCGCACAAGATTATTTCTGTAGCAGCTGAGAGGAAATTAAAAAATCGAAAAATATGCACATTATGCGACATTTTTACTCTAGAATTGGAATGAAAAGCTTGTCCAGAAAGCAGCCCCAGGAAGATCAAGGAATGAACACTTTTCTATTCGAAGTTAGGAAATTCGAGACATAAGAGGAAAAATTAAGTAAAATTAATTATGTTATATGTTCTGGAAGTAAAAACACGATGAGCATTTATAAATTCCACAAGCCTGTTCGTTCTGAATATTCAAAAGTTATTATGATATTTCGCAACCTAAAATTTTATTTTTGTTAAGCTAATGTAACTAATATTAATAAAAATAAAACTTTATGAACAAACATTTTAAATGCATTTTAGATAATAACTTAAAAATGAAAAACATACCCGGGTATGCGGTTGTCAACATAAGGGTTAAAAAATTTATGATTTTTACAATTCCCTTTTCTCAAAGTGAAATGTTTATTGAGTATTCGAATCACTCACTCACTACACCGTAAGTAAACAAATGAACCAGATACATGCGTGTCTTCTATGTAAAAAAGCTAAAAATCTGTTAAAATTCTATAAAAATCGTTCATTTGAAAACCGCATAAATTTGAATCCGCATAAAACGAGACCTGAGTGTACATATTTGCATCATGTTGGCGTATGAGTAATATTTAATAATTATATCAAGTATACTCAGGTTTAATTTAGTTAGCGAGCTTTTAGTATTATAAAGCTTTTGATGTGCCAACGATATTAAAATTTTAAGAAAAACTATAGCTGACTGGTACTGGTAATTTAAATTTTTTTACTATTTTATTTATTAATCTATTTCTTAGTAATGCTGCATAAATAGTGAACTTGTATACTTACATACATGTATGTCGTAAATACCTTCATATCTTCCTTTCATAAAAAAAATAAAAAAGAAACGATGAGCAAACCTGAATATCCTTAACAAGAATAACATTTCCTTTTGTCATTTGTTATGTTGGTCTTATTTTGGGTGCTTTTTCTTTTCTTTTGTTTATTTATTATTATTTAAGAATTATTTTGACATAACTTGGACTTTACAAAACGAAATGACACTATTTGTTTTCTGCAATGCTCAGAGCTCATACTTTCATTCCAACAAATACTAAAAACGTGCCATACAAATACAATCAAATATCTACTTGTATTTATATTTTCTACGGTGCTGCTGCATTAGAAACAAAAATCTTTTTACTGGACACATTTTATAACAAATACACACAGACATACATACCTATATGTATATATGTATTCGTAAATAAAATGTCCTTCATTCTACATATTGTAAGAGAAATAATTTCTTGTATATTTTTGTATTTAGTTAAGTTTTTTGTTTGATAAAGATGAAAGGAACGAGATTGGTGCATAAACGATGCGAAAGCGCAAACAGAATTTATGTTGTGACATTTTAAATTGCGCAATTTTTATGAAATCCTTATTGTAGGACCTTTTTCTACTGCTACTGTTCTTCATTTTGTGTACATTCTATTCTTTCATTTACTTTATTATAACGTTTTTGTTTTGATGTTTTTTTTGTTTTGTTCTTTTTTTACAATTCTTGGTTTGTTTTGTAGCATGATGTCAAGTGTTGTTATTGTTGGGTCCACAAATCGTATCAAGTCGCACATCCTTAGGAAAATTTATAACAATATTCTGAGAGCACATTTCAAAACAGAAATATAACTGAACTAAACTCAAAAAAAATACAAAAACAAAAATAAAATATAACAAATACATGTCCAAGCGTTATACTGCATATTTACATAAGTGGGTCAATTGATAAGTGTTCTAAGTGAAACATTATTTAAAGCTCAAGTGAGAGAATTATTCTCCCTTCTCCTCTTTTAGAAAAAGAATAAATTCTGTTATAATAATTAGGAGTGTTTGAGAGTAAGATCTCTTCCCTTTATAAATACTTCTCAATTAACTCTCTCTAATTTAAGTTGCATTGTTTGTTAGAGTTTTTTTCAAGTTTCTTTTTTCACTTTTTTTGGATATCGCTGCCTCTTTCTTTTCTTCTTCATTTTTAAATATTATATAAAACGCAAAGAATTTTTAGCACTGTCGCTGTCAAGTCATTTATTTATTTTAATGTTTACTTAAAACCTAAAGTCCAAAAAAAAAGATGACAACAACAATACCAAAAAAAAAAAAAAAAAAAAAATGACAACAACAATAATAAAAACAAAACTCATTCAAAAAAATTTGTTTTTTTTTTTACAAAAATGGAGTAGGTACTACTTTTAGTACTATATACTAGTACCACCATGATGATTTACTGTTTTATGTGCTAGTATTTGTAGTTTTGTTTGTTTTAGTTTATGTTACTTGTATGTGTTTTAAAGAGTAAGAATATACAAACATCCATACAAAAAATCATATATCTTTTGTAAGTTTCGGTTTATGGTGCTTTTGGTTAATATTTTATACAAAATTTCAAGGATTTTTCTATATAAAATATTTCTCTATATTTTTATGATTTTCTTTCAGTTTTTTTTAACTGTTTCATTTGTAATTTATTAACAAATGTATTTGTATGTGTATAAGTATTTAGTATGATTTAGTTCATTTACAACGAGTTGGTTTAATTTGTATGTATTTTCAGTTTACCTTACCTTGGACAAGGATTTGTAGATGTTCAAAAATATATACGGAAAATGCTGCGAAATTTTAGTTGAATAAAAGCATTTTTCGATATTGACATGGACTTTGTAAGAATTATAAAATACGTTTTGTTAAAAGAACTTTTTAAATACCGCACTCGATGATTTTTATCAGCTCTTTCTAATTACTGATGCTATACATATGGTAGTATAATTAAAATCTCCTCCATGATCTAACCTCAATCGTAAATTACACAAATCATTACAGAACCAAGCCGATCGGCTCAAAATCGACGTCTAGCGCCGCTTAATGTTTGAAGCTGTGGCCTCCGTTGGCATGCATCGTTTTAAATGGCTGAGCCGACTCAAAGAAAGCCGCCGATACAATCCGATAGGTCGAGGATAAAAAAATATTTTATATATTATTTTC
This sequence comes from Phormia regina, assembly GCA_001735545.1. Classification (NCBI taxonomy): domain Eukaryota; kingdom Metazoa; phylum Arthropoda; class Insecta; order Diptera; family Calliphoridae; genus Phormia; species Phormia regina. The sequence continues at coordinate 15,961 of MINK01004780.1, forward strand.
TGTATTTTTGGACTCCAGAGCCGTTAATTTTTTCTCTTAAAATTTATTCAAGAATAACCTTTATTTAATTCAGTATTGCCATCTATACATATGTTTACCGTACTAATTGTTTTTTACTACCAAAATAAATTTATTTACTAAGAAAAACAACAAGCCGACATGTAAGATGCCGCCGCCGACAAAAATATGCTGTGCAGCTGTAATCGACCATTTTACCTCGGCTTGATTCTTTGTCCCCAACCCTAAGTTGTGATTTATTATATTATATTATACTACTTTTTCCCTTTGCGCTTCACTATCCCTTATTAGGTTATAGAAAATACTTACTACTCCCCTGGACCTGTTCGCTCTATGCGAAATTTGGTAGAAAAGTTATTGATTTAATTTTTAAAAGATTTCACTGTAATTCTCCTTTAGATAAAAAATTATATTTTCTTTGTATAGAGGCTATCTTTCCCCCTAGACATATCCATGATATTTACACTTTATCAATGCAATATGATAAGCTTGAGAAATTTCAATATTATAGTTCTTTAGATATACCACTTCACTTTGTAGGGGAAGCTCCACTCCGCCAGATCGAAAAATAAAATTATTTATTTATTTACATTTTTTAAAAATCATTTCTGCCCCTTGTGAATTTTACTGAAATGAGCAGAAAATGTGGGCAAAATAACCAAGATCTAACATAACATTTAAAGAATTAAAAAAATTGGTCCTAAAATGAGGATGTAACATCGAAATGAATCTTGCATTTTAGATGTAATTTTCTATAAAAAATTTATCGATAAGAAATTTTCTATAGCAAATTAATCGAAAAAAACTTCTAAAAAATTCATATAATCGAAAATTTTTTGAATAGAAATTTTCTCTAGAAAATTTATAAAAAAGAAAATTTTTCTAGAAAATTTATAGAATAGAAATTTAATCTAAAAAAGTTATAGAAAAAATTTTCTCTAGAAAATTTTTTAAATAAAAATTGTCTGTAAAAAATTTAAACGAATAAAAGTTGTTTACGAAATTAATCGAATATAAAAATTTCTTTAGAATAAAAATTTTCTACCAAAAGGTAATCCCATTATTTTTTTTTTGCAGAAAGTTAAACGAATAAATAATTTCTTTGAAAATTAATCAAACAAAAAATATCTTTTGAAAATTATTCGAATAAAAAAAGTTTCCAAAAAAATTAATTAATTTATGGAATGAAAGTGTTTACAGAAAATTATTTGAATTGAATTTTTCTTATAAAGTTAATCCTTTGACATTCTACAGAAAATTAATCGCTTAAAAATTGCTTTGAAAATGAATCGAATAAAGATTGGATATAAAAAATTAATCGAATAAAAGTTTTTTTGAGAAAATTAATTGAATAATATTTTTCCACGAAAAAAATGAATAAATGTTTGATATAAAAATTTTATTAAAAATAATACTAATAATAATAATAGTAATAATAATAATAAAATAATTGTATAAAGAGGAATTAAGTCGAATTAAAATTTCTTTAAAAATTATTCGAGTTAAAATATCCATTAGTTTAGAAGACAATTGTATATGTGTTCCTAAAAAAGGTAATCGAATAAAAAAGCACAAATTTTTCTGCAAAAGGTTAGTCGAATATTAATAAAAATTGTGAGTAGGCAATTATTTGAAGTTATTTTTTTTATAAAATTAATCGTATAAAAAATTGCTTTAAAAATTAATCAAATGAAAATTGTATATGAAAAATTTGTTGATAAAATTATTTTTTGTTTTTTTTTTTAGAAAATAAAAAAAAAAAAAATCTTAAAAAATTATTCAATTATTATTTCTATACAAAATTATTCGAATAAAAATATTACATAATAATATTGTGTTTAGAAAATAAATCCTAAATATATTTTCTATAGAAAATAAATAAAATAAAATATATATAAAGTTAATCGTATAACAATCAATAGCACAAAAAATTTCTGTAGAAAGTTAATCGAATATAAATAAAATTGTATGTAGAAATTTCTTCAATTGAACAATTTTTTTATAAAATGAATCTAATAAAAGTTCTACAGAAAATTAATAGCATAACATTTTTTGGAAATTAATCGAATAAAAATTCTTATAAAAGTTTGTCGAATAAAAATTTTTCTTAGAAAATTAATCGAATAAAAATTAATCGAATAATCTGTTTTTTTTTAGAAAATAATAAATAGAAATATTTAGAAAAAATTAAATAAATAAATCAAATAACTTACAAAATCGAATAAAAATTTCTTTAAAAATTGTTCGGGTTAAAATTTCCTTAACAGAATATTGAAATAGAAATTATCTATGCAATATTATTCGAATAAAAATATTAAATAGAATAAATTTCCATTAAATATTGAATAAATTTTATGTATAGAAAATGAATCGAATAAAAGTTTTCTATAATAATCGAATAAAAATTTTAAATAGAAAATTAATGAATAATCAAAATAAACATTAAAAGAATCGTTTTTTTTTTTTTGCTTAAAAACAACCGATTATTGTAGAACCTCATCCAGAATTGTCAGATAAAATTATCTTGGATATTGTTAAACGTTATTTTTATCTAATTATAATTTTTTTATATGTAAAACTGATACAATATTTGATTATATATTATTATAAAATTTTGTTATTTCCCACTACAATTTTAAATCGTATAAAATGTATTTGACCATTATTTTTGCGTTTAAATAATGCTAAAGAAAAATCTTAAAAATCTTTAATAAAAACAAATTCTTAATAATTTTTCTTACCCCCTAGATTAACTAAGTTTATATATAATTTTACAACATTGCCAGTTTGAGCAACATGTCTAATTACAAATTCACCACAACTTTTAGTCATGTTTGCATACATAGACGCAACAACAATTTCCACACCTTAAGTAAACTAAACTATCTGTACAACAACTAAATGGCAAGTGGCAAAAGCTATTTTAAATAACAAGTTAAGGTTTTTAAACACAAACACTTACCCACACTCGCACACATATAAATTCATTTGTTTATGTACATATATAGGTAAAGGACTGGGTATTCTAGAAAAAAAAAATAAAAAAAAACAATAGCCAAAAGTAACAAAAACTGTAGTAGCATCAAACAGACTAAAATATAAAAGATGCACAAACATTAAACAAACCCCAACAACAACAGCAACAGCAATAAGAATAACAACGAAAAATTAAGGAAAAACCTCAGAATTTTTGAAAAGTATCAACAACTACAACAAAAAAATATGAGCATGAAAAAGATGAATAAAAGAGGAATAACACTAGAGATGCAAACAAAATATAAAAAAAAAGAATATATAGCTCAGCTTGCAACATTTTATGCTGATCCCTGTCAGGATACAAAATACACATAATCTTCAAAAATAACAAACAAAATAAATTTCCATCCACATTGTTGTTATACAACAGCATAAAGCAACAACAAAAATATTGCGGTGACTACAACAAACAGGACGACCATCACTTACCAAAGCTAAAAAGGATACAACAACAGAACAAGAATAAAACCATCAGTATGGTAAAGGTATGTATGGGTACAGTTTAACATCAAGTTTTGCCAGCAAACATCAACCAATAATGCAGGCGCGATTATGTCCAAACAGGACAGTAGTTGAAACAACATTTCATCCTCTCTTCCTTGCTTCACCTAAATCTCCATTTCTTTTGTTATTTTATACAAGTTGTTGCAATATATACATAAGTATATTTACTGAAATGTTTTTTTTTGTTGTTTCTTATAAAAAAAAGAATAACAAAATTTATATAAGGTTATGTTTTTTTGGTATTTTTTAAAGGACATTTGCGCAAAAGGACAATATCCCAAAAAAAAAATCATATAAATTTAAAAATAAACAACAACAGAAAATGCTAAAAGCTGGCAAAAAGAATCCGGAAAGAAATAGTATCATTTGATAGTTAAGTTTTTTTTTTTTTTTTTTTTTAAATAAAATTTTAAAGTAAAATAAATGTTTTATATGTATTGGTAAAAGGTGTTATTAATGGAAATCCTTTATTTTTGAACCTTTTATAAATGAATTGGAAGATTTGTTGCAACGTTTATCAATTCTTTAAAATTTAATTTTGTAATTATCAGTCAATTTTGTTGAAAATTATCGTACGAAAATCTTAGAGGAAAAATATTTTTTTTTCTGAACATTAATCCACTGAGAGATAAGCCAATCAGTGATAACATTACCGTTTATATTGTTGGTTCAAAAAGAAAAAAAATGGTTCAGAAACTAGGCTTTACCGTTGATAATTTTCTAAAAGTGTCCCAAAAGGAAGATTTCAAAATAAAAAGTCACCAAAAAGGGGATTTTTTGAAAAAAGGACTAAATGCTTTAAAACATAAAAAAATTCCTTCAAAAATTTTTATTTAATAGAAAAAAATTTTATTTTTAAGAAAATGTACAAAATTAAGTAAAACAAAATATTTTAAATTGTTGTGCAAACAATTTTTATTATTACGAATATTAAGATTTATTCACAAAAATAGTTAACATATAGGGTGGACTGGGTAGGATTCGCCAATTTTTTTTTTTTTTTTTAATTCAAAACAGATTACGATATTAATAAACCTTCTTTAGTATATGAAGGCATAATACCTTCATATTTAATTGAATTTCATGTTAAATAAATCACAATTCAATTAACAATGCACAATGGGGCAGAATCGAAATATTTGAAATTTTTGAAAATAAATCTGTAACTTCTGTTCGGCTGGTTGGATTTGCATAAAATTTAGTATAGGCGTAGCAGAGGAGTGTACAATGTAAAGTTTGAAAGGGATCTCAAAGTACCTCTGACATACAAATTTTTAATTTGTTCAATGGATAATTTTGTTCTTTAACTATTTAAAAAAAAAAAAAACTAACATAATCGGTTAGAAATACTAGGATATGTGTGAAAAAAAACTGGACCAAGAAATTCAAACGCAAATAAATCGAAAACTGTAAAAGCTAAATAAGGAATGCAAGCATGTTTTTATAGGCCTTATCAGGGCCTACAATAATATATAAAAATATTTGAAATCGGACGAGAATGAAATTGGCAAGAGATCAAACATTTTTGTGTCCTAGTTTGAGCGCTCTTAGCTCCGTCACTGAGGGGTTTGTTGTGTCCCCCTTCCGAACTTAAATCTATCCAGCTGATCAGAAGTTACTGATTTATTTTCAAAAAATTTCGATTCTACCCCACTGTGCAAAAGCTACACTAAATCTATGCTTAACATTTAATATAATAATAATTTTATTATGGCATAATAAAAAATCGTTGATCCAAAATATAATTGATCGAACAAATGTATATTGAAACTTTTCAAATTTAAGAGAAGATATAAGAAAAGGAAATCAATTACTAAAACAAAAAAATTTTTCTTAATTTTCAAGATAATTGGCAGAAATTAATGTCGAATGCTCCACTTTCTATCCTACATATAGGTATATCTCTAAAATGTATTATCATTTAAAAATTTCTAATCGATAGACATCAAATGATTCCAGAGTGTATCCATTCCTGAATGGGAGTCTACAATTGGGAACTTTGTGGTATTTTTTTGCCCTTTTAGTAATTTGTAACAATTGCAGTAATGGATTAGACCCTCAGTATCACCCACCACATAGAACCGCCCCAAAAATCCTGAGGGTCACCTTTGACAACTTATTTATCTCCTCAGCTCATTCTACTGCAATCTCTCAAAAATTGTTAAGTAGAAACAAGGTCCTCAAAGCGCTTGCCGACTGCACTCGGTCATTATGGTCAAATAAACCTTGTTAGCTACTTACATTAAAAAACCAATTTGTTGAGCCAAACTTCAACAAATTTGTAAATTCATTTGTTGACCTTATCGGGAAAAATACTTTTCATATTGTTCCCATTAGAAAAGGTGGTGTGCAAGAGACAAAAATCCCTATATACACTGGAGATTGCTACAGGAAAATCCCTCATTACCTAAATGAATATAAGAAAAATTTCTACACATATCAACAGAAAAGTAGTAAGGAATTGATAGTGGTTATTAAAGGTATAGAGAAGAGTGGATAGCCAAACGGAATCAAGGAGGTCCTAGTTTTCTAGCGGGAGCTAGAAACTTTTATGCAATTTCTTACAAATGTAATAACTTCTCTTAATAAAGATATGACAAATTTTATGTCGTCCGTGCAAAACACAATTCAAGAACTTTTAAGAGCGCAAAACCAAATGATTAAAATCTTCTTAACGAGAAAACGAGTTATTTGCGAATATGCTTTGGATGAGTCTCAGAGACTCATCCCACCAATAGATATAATTTTTATATATCAGGTTATACATATCATTGGTACCGGTATAATAATCAAAAAACTTTATGCCTTAAATGAGTTCTATTTGCAGGCAACATTCATTCATATTGAATATCTTTTTGATAATTTGACTCTAAGTACAATTTATTGCCCCTACAATTTGCGATGACCAAGGAAAAATTTTAATTCTTCTTATCAAGCTAGGAGATCGGTTTTATGCACGTGGGGACTATTATGCTAAGCACACTTACTGAGTTTACAGGTTAATGAATCCCAGATTTAGACAGCTGTACAAGGTTCTAGTTGATAGCAAAAATGGCATGGATTTTGCGTTCATAGGGCAACCAAGATACTGGTTTGCTGATTCTAGAAAAATACCAAAGTCAGGAAAGGAATTAATTTGGAAAAGTATTGCAAATGAAAATTATGACAATCTTAAATAATAGAAATATAATCCCAGTTCATCAGTTTGGTTTCCGTAAAAAGCATGACAAAATTGATCAAGTTAATCGCCTGACTGGAGAGATTAGAAAATCTTTTGAGTTAATGAAATATTACTTTGCCATCTTCTTCGATGTAGCGTAAATTTTCGACAAAGTATGGCATCAAGGTTTAATATATTTTCCAACTTATACCCATAAATTGTTTGAGTCATATATATGTTATCAATCATTTAGTGTGAAGTATGATAACTTTGTAACAGCGGAATTTGAAGTAAACGCAGGTGTCCCACGGGGTAATATTCTAAGGCCTATTATATGGCGTTGTCATAAGAAAACAAGAGAGTTTGTATGAGATTAAAAGCTTCCTGCCTTTTTTTACAACCAATTTGGACATATGGCATCCAATTATGGGAAACGACCAGCAATACAAGTATTGTTTTTATTCAAAGGGCTCAATAAAAAATTTTTTGAACCAAGACGGGTGCACTATAGTATGTAAGAAACGACAACATCCATAAGGATTTAGATGTAGCTCTTATGTGGGACGAGTTCAGAAAATTTAAGACAAAATATATGGCAAAATTGCATAATCATCCAAATGATCTACTATCCCGCTAATAAGAGGGCAAATTATGCCATCTATGCTTATTTAGCTTTAGTTTTAAAATTTATATCCGTATTGTAAGACCTGATAGGCAGGAAATACAGCTGCTCCAGTGTGGTTGAGTGATACCCAATGGAGAAATTTACAAAGCTATTACACATGTAATTCTCCCCTGAGGCTTGTTAGGTGTAACCTTCGTAAGTACGAGGAGATCATTCAGCATCCCTCAGACTGTAACTCGTACATGACAGCTTTAAACATTCATAGAAATACTATCGATTGCGCGGTTGCAGGTTTTTGGAGATTGCCTACTACCAATTGCAGATAACGAGAGGAACAGGCTCAACGCCAACTTATTCCACGCATGTGGTGAGGGTCCCCATGACACCCTCCACATACTCAACTGTGCGGTAAATTCTACTTCTCATTGTCTAATGGATTTATGCACAATGGAAGTAGCACGATTCCTTGGGCTTTATCTTTGTGTAGAATCCCCAGACTGAAAATTGTTAAAATGTTCTATTTGTTACAACAACAACCCTCAGTACCAATTGAAACCTAACTCGCCACCAAATTTCAAATTGAGAACCAGTTGACAAAAACACGCTGAGTGGTTGGAATTGAAGAATGTAAAACATAATACACTTTTGATTCGTCGTGATGTCATCGAAATTAAGGAAAAATTATAAAATTTTTAGAAACATAATTTAATAAAAATACCATTTTTTCCTAAAAAATGGCCGAACTTTTATCAAACTGATATTCCATTAATCAACACTGAACCTTTCCTCTTGGATCATCTCTATGACTTATCCTCTTTCTCTCATATAAACTACCGGAACTTGGAGAGGTCACTAGCCCTTAAAACATTTCACGTGAATTAATTTGGTAGTTTTTTAAAGATTTAGAAAATTAATAATTTATTCGTACTCTACGAATCTTTTAAACCAAAAACATAAAAATAAAGTTGAAAGAAATAGATTCTAGTTACATTTTAAAATAATGATCGAATGAAAACTTAGTTATATGACCACACTTCTCAAAGAAACTTTGAAGCTTATACCTTAATTTACTAAGATATTCGATTTTTATATATAAGTTGAGGTTGGAAGTTATAACCCTAAAGAACATATAAGGAATGCGATCAAAAAAAATCTTATCTCATAACTTTTTTCAGAAGCAATATTCAAGGTCCACGTGATATTTTAAAGGCCAAGAAAATAGAATGTATATTGAAAAGAAGTCCAAAAACATCTGATAGAAAGGGTAGATATCGAAAAATACAACAAAGAGTGTAAAAAAAGAGAGCACAATGGGTCTACATATTTTTGGTCCGATTTGGCATCATGTTATCACTTAAGAAATCTCTGGTTTACCAAGAGAGGTTAATTCTCTAAATTATATGGAGCTAAGCTCAGTGATGAAGACATTCGATTTTTAATAAAAGAAAATTGAAGAGGGCCAAAGGGGTGTTCCAAAATATTGACGATTTTAAAAGTAGATAAACAGACTGTTCCAAAAAGTGGCTGAAACAAATGAAAGTATTACCAGAAACGGTTTACAAGTTCATAAATTGTGGTGAGAGGAATAAAAGTTATATTTTTCTATGATCTGTAGTATATTATCAATTAAAAAAGAACAATGAAAACTCTAAGATCAACCGTTTCAAAGTATTTGAAATTTATGTATGTTAAGATTTTTTTGATCGCACTCCCTATGTATATATAAAAATTATCGCTCACATTATTTTGTGGATCTTATTATGTTCTTATCCTTATAGAGTATTTAATATGTCATATACTTATTTATCTTACTACTTACTTAAAAATATAGCAAATGTTTGTCTATAGTATGGGATAGATAGATTTAAATATGACGCTATAAATTAAACTAATTACATACCCATACATATACAAAGTTAATAATTCATTTGTAATGGTAAATGTAGCGTATACTATACACATGTTTTACACTGTACTACATAAACATATATACAAGTAAAATTGCTTACACAATTTTCATTCATTTATTCATTTAAATTATTTTATTCACATGTGAAAATATATGTATGTATATGAAAGGATTTTATGTTTCTGTATACATGTATGAGTTAGTTGGTATAATGACATAAATTAGCTTTTTTAAACAGGGTGTTTTGTTGTTAAAAGAAAGTCTTCTAATGATAAAAAATTCAAGATTAGTAGATGACATTTTAACAAATTTTTCTTTAACAAATAAAATTAATACATACAAGAATATACTATTTTAGTAATTGGAAGGTGCTTTAAAATATATGTAACTTACCCTGTATTTTTAATATTTAATAAAATAATTCTCCTCGACACATATCCAGCAAATATAAAAGAATAATTTTCAATGTTACATCTCATGGGGTTACGGATAAAATTATGAATATGATGGGGTAAATATACAACTCATATACATATATACAGTGTTGGAAAAAATGATAGGGACGGACCTTACTTTCGCAACAAATGCAAATAGTTTCTTTATATTAAGTTTTTTTTAGGGGGGATCTGCTATTTAACTGTTCCTTTATCTCTTTTGAGCTTTTTAATTCTTTGAAAAACAAAAAAAAAAAAAAAAAAAAAAAAATCAGTGAAATTGTAATTTAAATTGGAATAAATAATAGGGACGCACTACAACAAATCTATATATATAAAAATTAATGTTTGTTTGAAGCCTATAGCCGCCAAAACGGCTAAACCGATTTTCTTGAAATTTTACTGTGTGTTCCTATATGCCTAGAAGGAAAAATTTTATTTTGAAATTCCTTGTGAGCTAGGTGCTACGCCCACTTACTAAATAACTATTAAATGTAGTATATCTCGAAATTGGTAATACTAGAGTCCTCAAATTTTGCACGAACAACTTTGACACCTATATGAGCATTCTGAAAAAAAATAGTCGAACTAGCAATAGGGAGTGTCGCACATCCCACGCCTTATATATATTACCAATACCAAATGTCGTAAAATTAGGAAACTATAACATTTACATCTCCCAAATTTTGTACAATAAACTTAAGTCTCAATGTGAACACTTTGTATAAAAATGGGCGGAAAAAAAGTGGACTTGTCATCTCCCATATAAAGTTAATAACAAAGTTTTTATATATGGTAAACTATAAAAGTAATAGAGCTCAAATTTTGTACGACTAGCATTAGCTTCAATATAAATATTTTGAAAAAAATTTGGTACACTAGCAATAGTGGGCGTGGCATCTCCCATACAAAGAGAATATTAAATTATCATGTCTGAGAAAATATAATAGTTTAAGTTCTAAAATTTTGTCGGAGCCACTTTGGTATCAATATTAGTATTTAAGAAAAATATGGTCGGATTAGAAGTAGGAGCATGGTACCTCCCATATGAATTAAGTGCAAAAATTTGCATATCTGGGAAACTATTGGAGTTGGATGGTCAAATTTTGCCCAAAGAATTTGGACATTCTTGAAAACATTTGTCTAATAAATTACCGGATTATGAGGGCATGGTCCCTTGCATAAAAATTAAATACAAACATTTTTATATGTGGGAAGCTTGAATTTTCCAATTTTGCACGAGGAACATAATTTTTAAGAAAAATGTTATATTTTAATTACTAAATAAATATATTTTTTTAAACCCTTTAATTACTATGTATTTCATTTCGGGGGATGGCAAAGCACACCGGGTATTAGCTAGTTAGCAATAAAAATTATTAGTTTTAATATAAACATATTAAAAATCCGTAAAACAAAGTTTATGTGATTAATTTAATCATATTGGTTTCGTGTTTATGATTTAAGTCTTCGGTAAATAAATTTCAAAATGGGTCTGGTGTTCATTGTACTGAATCTGAAAAAGAAAATGTTATTCTTAAATTAAATTCGGACGGTTTATGAATTATAATATTTGCACAGATAATGAAGTGTTCCACAACTAAAGTATATAATTGATTCGAAAAAAGTCATTAAACAAGAGATAGAAAGTGTAAAACATCAGCGAGCTTTGACCAACGTTAAGTTCGACTTTTCAAAAATAACCCCTTTATGTCATCAAGTAGCCTTAAAAATGAATTGTGTGCTTCAGTGACAAGTCGAAGGGTAAGAAATAGGCTGCAGAAAGTCTAAATAATGGGACGAAGTCTGAGAAAAGTACATCCAAACATACAAAAAAGGTTGGAATTTTCCACGTGAAAACTGTGCACTAAAAACTGGGACAACGTACTATGATAAGACGAAACAAGGGTTAATTTATTTGGATCTAAAGGAAAATCATTTGTACTTCGTCCGTGCCGAAATTTATCCAAAATTGACAAAAAAAAAAGTCAAACACGGAGGTGGTTCTATAATGCTATGGGAATGTTTTTCGGCCTCTTGAGTTGGTCCAATAGTTTGGATTCAGGGAAAACTGAATGCTGCAGAATATATAGACATTTTCCAAAATAAAATGCTTCCATTTGTTAAGGCTGAAATGTCATTATAATGGTAATTCATGCAGGACAATGATCCCAAGCATTCCGCTGGAAACGTCAAAACGTGGTTTCAGCAGAATAAGGTGCCTGTAATTAAGTGGCCGTCCCAATCACCAGACTTAAATTTCATTGAACATCTCTGGGGAGTCCTTAAAAATAAAAGTAGCTAGCTTTAAATCAAAAAATAAACAAGAGTTGTGGGGAAAAATTTCAAGGAACCTTGTACTTAATTCGGCCCGAAGTACACTGAAAAAAGGTACATAATAACAATGAAAAGTTAAATGTTTCAATGAATTTTTTCACTAATTTTGATCCTATGTACAGGTTCATTAAAACAATGTATCGCCATACCGTAATATTAAAATTCAATGTAAAAGTTCATTGATAAAATTTTAATTCAATGAACGCATTCATTAAAAAATTAAATAATTCTAGAGAACAGTTCGTTAAGTTCAATATTTTCTCCTAATGAAACCATACAGTGAAAATAATTGTTCTGTATTTTTAGTTTTTATTTTATTTTTAATTATTTTTTTTATGATGAGTTTTTATTGAATGTTTCTTTTTCAGAACTAACTTAAACTTAAATTAATGTCGATATTGTCACTGCAAAATCCAACGTAGAATTTTTATTAATAGTGTTATCTTCCAAGATCCAATGTTTCCAATCTTCTTAGGCGTCTGTGACCTTCAAATGTAAGCAGATCCCTTGCAAGGGGGTTTGGGTGTTCCGCTAATTTCTTCATGTAATTTATGCAGCTATTTTTTATTTCCTCACGAATTGTAGGATTATTTAGATCCCAGTGGATATTTTTAATTAAATGGTTTAAAAAAATAATTGGTACATGAATTTAACAAACTATTGGAGAAAATTAATGAATTTCATTTAATGAACCGCATTCATTAAAAATACTTTTTTTCGGTGTATGTGAGAATCTTGTGGTATCTATGAATCGTCGTTGTCAGGAGATTAAAAAAATTAAAGGCTCTTCAACCAAGTATCGAAAAAGTATTTGGAAATGATGTTAAAAAATTAATATTTTTTCCAAAACATTAATTGTCCCTATTATTTTTTCCAAAGATTTTTTAAAAAAATATTTTTTTGGCAGAACTAGTTCCTTATTTTTGCTTTATAAGATTAAATATTTGAGGTTATTTAATTTTATCTATATACTTTTTTAATATTTATGGAATAGTAAATAAAAAAAGTAAGAATATCTTGGAGTGTCCTTATTATTTTTTCCAACACTGTATATAACAATTGGGAAAAATGCTGCTAGCAATAGAGAGAGAAAGAGAGTGAGAGTAATTAATCGTATGATTTACAACTTCTTGCGTAAGCGTTAAATGTAACGTTTGCCAGTTCAAACTTTGGCTATAAAATAATAATTTTATATGATTTTTTAATATACGTTATAAGAACATAAAAGAAATTTATTTAAATCATGTGTTTTAATTTAATTGAGTTTAAATTTTTTCCAGATATAATTTGCTATTGTTGAAGAATTTTAAGAAATTTTCAATGAAGCTTTTATTAAAACTCTAAGGCTGTACTTGGAAACGGGGCATGATCAGTAATAAAAAAAGGTTGTTTAACGAAAGAAACAGGATCCAATATCTTATATTATCTAATATCAAATATACATTATATATGATATGATTTTGAATCTAAAATAAAAAAAAAATAGAAACTTCCTCCAAGCAAATTCCTAGATTCCTTTAATTTATACACTTTATATAAAATGTCCTGTTTTGACATTGTCTTTATTTACTATTATGTATAAATATGTCTATGTATGTGTAGATAAAATAACAACATGAGTCTCATCATAAATCTGTTTAAGCTTTTATAAAAGCGTATTTATTTGCTTTCATAGTAGTTGTGTATAAGTATAATTGTAATATAAGTATTTACTATACGTCCATATATTTATTATCCTTTTTTAGTGAATATATATGTATATGCAGACACTCACATATAGATATAAATTTGTATATATTTACACATACATATATAAGTATATATTTTATTTTATTATTTTATTTCAACTTTACGATCATAAATGTCCAAAAAGGGTTTGATTTATTTAACAAACTTTTGTACTTTATTGCCGAGTATGATGGCAAAAATGTGGTTAAATTTTACGTTTTACGTATTCTCTTCATAGTATCTGTTTTTTTTTTAGCTCGGGCTTTTTGTTGTTTTGGTTTTTTTTTGTAGTTCATACGCTCATAAGTCGTAAGTAACACAAAAGCAGATTTTTCGACAGTAGACATAGACAAAGATTTAAGATGACACAAGGACACCACTGTCGAGGATAAATGGGAGTTTACGGTTTTCGTTTGCAGCTACAAATGCTAGTTTTGTGTGTGTATATGTGTTTCCTTTTTTTTTTTTTTTGGTACATTTATATATCTGCTAAACTACATATATATTTAGCTATAAACCATTCATAAGCTGTAAAAGTAGTAGTAGTAGTATGTAGTAGTGAAAATGGCATCATGAGCAACAGAAGATGTTATGGCAATAGTTGGTGTCTTTATAAAGGAATTGGTAAGAATGAAGAAAAACTTGCATTGTATTTTATACTTAAGACTTATAGTTTGTTATGTACACAATAGTTTTAGGTGTTTTTGTGTTATTTAAAATCTTTTTTAATTATAATTAAAAGCGGATTAATTTCAAACACTTAAATAGAAGACCAAGCGTCGAAGTTAAAAGCAAATTATGATAATTTTACAACATCTTATTATTTTAATAAATCATGTCATATTTTTAAACATCTTTGCAACACTTGTAGTAATAACTGTAATTGGTGCAAACGCTGAATTTATTGTTGGATTTTTGTTAAAATATTATTTAGATGATATACAAATTATTTAAATTGTGTTAAGCTTTCAACGAAACTTAAATGGAAAAGACACCACGAATGCTGATGAAGAGTGTATTCCATTCTGTTGTTGTCTAATTAAAGTCCACAAACTCTGCTTTGGTACCGGCCAAGTCCAATTTACCAAGTTAATTTACTATTGCAAACTTGTTTATTGTCCTTTGAACCTGATGTCCGATTACGACACTATGTAACCAAATCTTTAACAGCGTTAGGTCCAACTTGTCCCAAATGCTTGGCGCTGCTGACTGAATTCCTCAATATAGAAGCCAGTGCAAGGCGGACGCCATGCTTAGGTTTCAATGAAACCTAAATGGATAAGACAACACGAATACTAATGAAGTGTGTTGCGCCACAGAAAATACGTATTACATTATGCTGCTGTCTGTTTATAGTCCACAAACTCCGCTTTGGTACCCCCAAACAGAGAAAACAAAGCAATTTACGATTGAAAACTTGTTTAAACTGTGTATTCTCAAATATAATTCCTTCAATTCAGATATATGGCATTCATAAGTACTAGGCCTCTTATTAAATTTATTTAACTGAATCTAGTTCTCCCGATAATTAAATTAGTGACGTTGCACTATATATTAAAGCATACATTAAAACAATTAACCAATTAAATTTTCTTATTAAGAAATAAATTTAAGTACTGCTTTCTATATAGTATTCACAATAGCGTTAATTTTTTCATTTAATTTCATTCAAAAAGGAGTGAGATCAACATTTTTCGGAATCAATATTTAACATTTTTTTTGATCTAGTTATCATAGAAAAACACTTCAGTTATTATTTTTAATAACAATATTATTTGTCCTTATTTTCATTAAAATAAGTGACGAAAAGGATTTACCTCCTACAAGTTATTAAAAAATTTAAAAAAGTCCAAAAAGATTTTACAAATAATTGGCACAGAATTAAATGTCCTCCGTAAAACCGTTTCTAATGTTATTAAACAGTATCAGGAGAATTTGACTATTGATGTGAAACCTAGTTCGGTAAGAAAAAGGGAACACATGATGTTGTGATGGCCAGAAAATTGAAAGCATATTGAAAGGAACTCCAAACACATCTGGTAGAAAATCAGCTAAGTTTTATCTGTGCTTTGACTACTTGGTGGTAAAGTTGATAACATATAAAGTTAAAAAAATTCCAATCTGGAATTCTCCAAAAAAACTACAAGTCAAAAATAGGACTTGCAATGTAAAACCAAATTTCATACAAAAATACTCAAGCTGTATAATTGATGAAGAAACGTAGGTGCTGGCTAATGCAATGTTGGAGATAGGTTTAAGACCCCTAGGTAGCAAGAATTTCTGACATAATTCGTAGTATGAAAAGTTTTTTGCAGTTGCGGTAAAAGAGGAAAGTCATTTGATATATATATATATATATATGGATTTATAAATACTAAAATATGCATAAAGGAATATTTGCAAAAAATACTTCTTCTTTTCATACGAGAGCACAACGCGTCCACATATTTTTGAACCCATTTGGTATCATGTCACTATGGTAAGAAAGTTCTGAAGTGGTACCAAAGAGGTCAATTTTCAAAATTGTCCATAGCTTAAACCTGTGGAGAGATATTGAGCTCTTGTGAAAAGTGAATTAAAGAGCACAAAAAAGGTGTCCCAAAATACCGAAGATTTTAACAGAAGATGTGCACATTGTTCCAAAAAAGTGACTGAAGCAACTTTGAAATCTCCAAAGAAAGGGTTTTCAAAAATGGTCCACTATTTTATAATTAGATGTTAGAACCATAAAAATATATATTACGAGCTGATTGACCCATCATTGCGCGGGTTTTATTGAATAATATAAATTAAAATTAATTTTTTTATGAAAAATTCTTCTACAGTAAAGAATGTTTCAACATAACATGGAATCCGTTTTGACATGGAATCACCGGCCATCATATGAACGAAAAAGTACCACAAAGTCCTCTAATGAATTTTCATTAACTTAGGACAATGTATCTAAATTAAAAATTGCAGAAAATTCAAAAAGTACCAGCAGAACAAACAGGTACCATAAAATCTCCTTTTATGGATTCACATTCCTTGAAGACTTCATATTATCAATTTCGTCCTGTTATGTTCATAACTATAAAAAATCAAAAATACCATTAGAAGAACAAAAAAGTACCACAAAGACCGCTCTTGTGAATATATTCCCATATAGCAGCATGTATGTATATTTAATTTCATGTTTCTAGGTTAAATAATACAGAAAATTCAAAAAAGTACCATTAAAAGAACAAAAAAGAACCAAAAAGTTCCTTCTGTTTATTTCTTACTCATAGGATCACATATCTTTAAGTACCACGAATTACATTCTTGTGAATTCTTATCCACATAGGACTACATTTTCTTAATTACATGTTTCAATGGTTAATGTAATTGAAAATTCAATGAATATTTCAATAAATATAAAAAATGTTTTAAGAAAAAAGTACCAAAAATAGGAACGATTTTTATCATTTAAACGTTTGAATTTCTAAAAAGTATCGAATTTGTATTTTTAATTTTTTGATAAGTTATGAATACAACATAAATTTTATCTGTATATTGGTTTCAAAGATACATATGGTGCCAAAAAAGTACCAAAATAAAGTTTTTACCCGTTTTCTCCCTAAAAGGGCTGATTTTCAAAAAAGTCCAATTATTTTTTAAAGGAATAAAGATAACTATTCAACTTTTTGTATCATTATTAGATTGCGAGTTATAAGGTTACCGATTTTTTTCGCGTTTTTACCCTTTTTACCCCCTAAACATTCGAATTTCCAAAAATCCCGTCTGAGTGGATCTATATGGAGGGAGACCTAAACCGTGCTAAACTATTAAATGAATAAAAAAATAATGAAAACTCTAAGATCAACCGTTTCCATGTTAATGAATATTATATATGTTAAGATTTTTTCGATCTCACTCCTTATATTGAACAAACATTATTTAGGGCTTGCTATAAGACGGATGCTTGTAACTCATACTGCCTGACAGTAATAGCTTTGGAAAGCTTAAAACAAAGAGCTGTTGTGACTTTCAGAATGCCTTGTTCCCATATCTGCAAAACATAGAATTTCCTGAAGTCCACTCAGTCAAGACATAAACTTTATTAACCAGATGTGTGAATATTTAATTATCATTCCAAATTGTTTCAAACCTCCAGGAATAATAAGTTGTCTAGCACTAATATCTTCTTGCGAAGAATACAGAAATTTATTTTTCACAGAAAAGGTTACCAATTAACAAATACGTATGGAAATAATTCATTCAATTAAACATTTTTTAAATAAACCAAAATGTTTACTTCAATTGCTAAAAACTGTAAAAAATTAAAAACAAAAAACATGTGCAATATAAATTCATTAAATCAATCAAGTAGATGATTGAATGAATTAAAAATGTATATAGAAAATAAAATCATATTTAAACTTATTTTTATTTTATTTTTGCTGTAATATATTTATTAAAATTTAATGCGAAATGAAACAACTGTGTTAATTGAAAAAAAAAAACTGAAATATTTTTTTCTGTGTACTTTTTCCCGAAAATACACTGGAGCATATTCTTATAAACGCACTCTACTTTTTTTTAAAAAAAAGGTAAAAATTAAACAAGAAAATATTTA
>MINK01004785.1:0-17758 GCA_001735545.1 Phormia regina
TATTTATTTATTTATTTATTTATTTATTTATTTATTTATTTATTTATTTATTTAATTACACAGCATAAACTTGGTAATGGCATGTAGTTACGGATGCAGTTACTTTTCAATGATAACAACATGCTTTCTGCACTACATGAAAGTAGCTTAGTCAGCACTTACTTTTAACCTGATATGTAAGCAATTAATAGATATCAAATTTTTAGAAAAATTATTTTTTCTCAATCTTTTCCTTAAAATTATAAAAATTATATATTTTTGGAGTCGAACTAAAATTTAATTTCGACAATTAAGTTCTAAATTTTAGTCTTCAATTTTAATATATGTTATCAATAAATAAATTTAAAAAAATATATCATCTGTTTATATATCCATCTTTCAGTACTTATTTATAACCGATAATGTAACTAGTTACTATTCACTTGAATAATAATGACTTTTGCAATACTTTTAAATTATTAAGTTATTGAATAGCTTCAAAGACATCATAGAAATTACTTTCTTAATTGCCTACCAGTAATAATATATTGTAAGTAGTTACCTCTAATGACATCACCTTCGAAAAAATAATGAGTAATTCATCTAATGTGTATGTAGTAAAAGCCATTATATTAGCTTCTTAAATCATTACATGGCAAGCAAATTTTTTAATGGGTACTAATAAACAATTTGAAACGATTAAAGTTATAATTTTTATATAATGTCATTGCGAATTCCAAAAATACAATTGTATTAACCTTTTCCTCTTATATATAAATTCTAAATCCAGTTCCAGTTTAGTCCTACTTCAGTTAAAGTTGAGAAGAAGTTTTGCTCCACTTTAATTTTATTATGTTCAAGTTAATTTTAAATTCATCTCTAAACTACAATTTTTCCCCTTGCCCCCCTCCCTCAATGGGTTAATTCCCATACATAAAATACATATACAATTCAACACTTAAATCTCAGCTTATTACAAAAGCAAAACAAAGATTAGAGAAAAAAAGAACCTCAAATAAAAAAAAAAAAATAAAAACCAAACAAAACACTTTCAAAGAATGTCAGTGTAATAGATTAAAGGCGTTAAATAACATGACATTACCATGACGATTGCTAACATTTTGATAGAGGTCTCACATGAGATTTACGAGTTCAGTAACAAAAACATACACATATAAACATACATATGTGTATAGATATCTCTGCATACTTACTTGCATTCAACTATTTATAACTATTTGTCTTTGAATTGTGGTTTTTAGACTTTTAGACAAATGTCAAGCATTTGATAATGCATTTGGTGAATAACAGAAAAAAAAGAAAAAAATACACAAAAATTACTTAGAAAGACACACAAATAAAAATCAAATATAAATTTTTAAAGCTCACAGGAAAAGAAAATCCATTAGTGTAAACATGCGTGTCGAAGTGAGGCCAGGGAAAATGTTTACGAATTTATTTAGCTTTACAGTGTAAAACAAAAGTTAGGAGATATAGAGAGGAGATAAAAACAAAGTAATGTTCTTGAAATATACAAACATATTAGATACATCAAGGTAGATTTTCTATTATTTTGGTGAAATATTTTAATATTTAAAATTTTCTTTTTTTCTAATTGAAAGCTTTCTTTCATAATTTAATTTTCTTAGCCACTGTTTAAAAGTCTTAAATAGTTTTATTTTTCTTTTTAACAAAATGTTTTAAATGTTAACTACTGTTCATCACTAGCAAATACCATGTCCAATTCTCCCTGACATTCGCAATCTTTATGATGGTTGGTTTTTACACAATTCTAAGGCTTTAATCATTATCTCCATTTGTTGGATTTTGTTTTTGTATTTGCCTTCCCGCATTTTGTTAAATTTAAAAGAAAACTTGTTATTTAAAACACTGTCATTTAGTTAGTTTGAATTATGAATAGATAGTGAGTGTTTGGTGCTAGTGTGTCTACTCTAAGATTAATGGTCAAGTGACATGCAAACAAGTTAGATTTTTTTTTCTTAGCCAACAATCATATGGACGTGACTATAAGGGACAGTGGTTTTAAGGAGAAGAAAATAAAATAGAAAGAAGTAAAAAAAGGAACAGAATTAGAAGAAAATTATAGCTGATCAAGAACTGAAATAAAATTGAACTTAAACTAAACTAGAGGATAATTTAACTGAACTATAAATGAAATTAACAGCACGTGATAGAAAGAGTGCAAAAAGTAGTAGTAGAACTAGGACAGAAGTAGATCTAAATTATAACTGAACTTAAAATTAACAAAAACAGAAATAGTAAGAAAACATAAATGATCCAGAACTGAGTTAAAAGTGACATAAAACTGAACTAAATAAGAATTAAAACTAAACTAAAACTAAAGAAGAACTGATTTAGAACTAAACAAAATCTGAACTATAATAGAACTAGAAATGGACTAGAATTGTACTACAACTGAATCACAATTGAACTAGAACTGATATAGGACTGAATTTCAACTTAACAAAAACTGGAAATAAACTAAATATAAATGAACTAATGTGAACGAGAACTAAACAAGAACAAAACTTGAACCGATCAAGAAATGATTCAGAACTGAACTAGAAATAAACCAGAACTGAAAAGAACTGAACTGAACTGAATTCAACTGATCTAAAACTAGAAATAAAATAAATAGAAATGAACTAAATTGAACGAGAACTAAACAAGAACAAAATTGGAGCTGATCAAGAACTGAACTAGAAATGAACTAGAACTTAACTGGAACTAGAACTAAACGTGAACTGAAATAGGACTGAACTGAAACTATATTCAACTGAACTAAACTAGAAATAATATAAATAAAAATGAAATAAAGTGAACGAGAACTAAACAAGAACAAAAGTAGAACTGATCAAGAACTGATTCAGAACTGAACTAGAAATAATCCAGAACTGAAGAGGACTGAACTGGAACTGAACTAAACTAAAAATAAAATAAATAAAAATGAATTAAAGGGAACGAGAACTAAACAAGAACAAATTTGGAGCTGATCAGGAACTGATTCAAAACTGAACTAGAAATAGACCAGAACTGACTGGAACTGAATTCAACTGAACTAAACTAGAAATAAAATAAATAAAAATGAATTAAAGGGAACGAGAACTAAACAAGAGCAAAATTGGAACTAATCAAGAACTGAACTAAAGCTGATTCAGAACTGAACTAGAAATGAACTAGAACTTAACTGGAACTTGAACTAAACTTGAACTTAAACAGGACTGAACTAGAACTGAATTCAAAAAAACTTAAGCTAGAAATAAATTAAAAAAAAAAATGAATTAAGGTGAACGAGAAGTAAACAAGAAAAAAATTGGAACTGATCGAGAACTGAAACAAAACTGATTCAGAACTGAACTAAAATTGTTTGTGGGTGTATTTATATAATAAATTTTGTCTTAATTTTTGACCCATAACTCGGTTGTTTATGAAAAATGTTTTTTTTTTTTTTTATTAGAAAAACGGAAATTTTATCAAAATATTTATCACCAAAATAGAAATCTTGGGCTTGTACAAGGTGTTTAAAGAATCAAAAATACCTTTTGGCCAATATCTCAGTTATTATTGATACGATTTATTTAAATTTTTGAGAACATAAGTTAAGAAAAAATTTCCGAAACTTCTTTCTAAAAACTCCCAAACAATCCTTACATTTACCGATTTCGCTGAATTTAAATAGAAAAAGTCTCGAAAGGATTTATGATCTATTGATGTACGATTTGTATATGTCAGCGGTGGGCTTCATAAACAATATTTCAACCGACACACGGACGAACGGACAAGCTCATATCTAGTTATAAAGATGCAGAAAAGATCATTTTCTTAAATATTTGACTAAAATTTGTGAAAACTACAAACGGAGTGATAAAAGTTTTCCTAAAAGTTTTTTTTCTTAACTTTTTCCACTGTTTATCACACTATACGCAGACTTTCCAGTTTAATTCGTTTTGCTCTGCTTTAGCTAAGTTTTCTTCTCCAGCTAAATTGATTAATAAATTTTGCCAACAACTTTTAATTAATTTAAAAAAGATTATGCGGACAAGCAACCAACCAACAAACAAGTACAACCAACTATTTATACAAATACAGTAAATTGATGTTGACAATTTATTTGAAATTTTAAGACAGAGAAAATCTCTGACAGAGAAAAAAAAACAGGTTGTTTACACATGACATACGAAACGTGAATATTAGTGGTACAATTAATATAAAGATTAAAATTTTACACTTCAATTGAAATTAATCCATTAAAGAAAAAACTTTATATGACAATTTGTTTTTTTTTTTTTTTAACTATAAAACATTGGCCAAAAGGAAACGAGGAAATGGAAAAAATGACAATTAAAATGACACATAAATAATGTAAACAATTTTGAAAACGGTAGACAAATAAATGTCTTATAAATTAAAATGAAATGTTGAAAATTAAAAGCTATTCTCCAGAGAAGATGCAGTTTGTAGTGTAAAATTATTAAATATTTTTTTTTTATAAATAAAATTAAATATGGATTAAATATTTTTCATTATAAATAACGCCTCTTATTTTAATTATAAATTTAAAACCGCTTAAAATTATATATAATTTGAAATTAGAAAAGATTTAATAAATATGCTTAAGCTTTCTTTAAAACATCCCTCTTAGAATTTTTCTTAAAAGCTATTAAACTCCACCCAATTTTTGCCTCAAGTATTATGGTAACTAATCATTACGATTTTTTTTTATTTTTAATAAAAAAAAGCAAGAACAACATTTTCAATATTCTCTATGGAAAGAAATGTCTGCTCTTATAAACGTTTATGAACAAACTCCCTGAAATAAAGTTCCCAAAAAAATTGCCAAATTTTGCATGGGTATACATTTTTTTATATAGGACTGGGTGTTACAATGATAAACGAAAATTTATATGTATGAGTGTGTATGCCACTAAAAAGTTCTAATATATACCCAGCAGTTCTGGTAGATTTAAAGTAAAATTCCAAACTTTATTAAGAGTCTAAAATAAATAAATAAATAAAAAATATTAGATCACTCTTTGTTCATCCGTCAATTCTTTTATGTTACACTATTTTTAATAGTATATAAGAAGTGCGTATAAACCTAGTTCACTTAGATCACTCTTTGTTTATCCGTCAATTCTTTTATGTTATACTATTTTTAACAGCATATAAGAAGTGCGTATAAACCTAGTAACAGTCGAAATTATAACCTCTCCAAACAATTCCAAAATTAATATAAATTCTTTTCTAAAATCTTTCTCAGAACTGTAGAATATTACAACACACAAACTCTCGCACACATATACATTTGTTTAATTACTGTTAGTGTATGAGTTTTATGCCGAAATAAGGGTAGAATTTATTTTATTTTGTAGAGGTATTAAAGCTTCAACAATGTTTGAATGTTTTAAAAAAAGTTGTTTGTTATTGTGGTGGCACAAAAGCTTAACGAAAAATAAGGATATTTGTGGCACATCATTAGTAGAAATCAAAAAAAAAAAAATGTTTGTTATATTGTTATGGGGAACGGAAGAAATGAGAGTTGGGGGGCAGAGAAAAAAAATTTTAATCAGTAAGTATTAGAAACGGGGGAACAACAAGGAAGAGAGCATGAATATAACAACAAAATAAGGGAGGTTTTTCTTAATACCAAAAAGGAATTTTAATTATTTTTTTTCTTCTAAGGAAAGACAAAAAATTCTGAAGAATAGAAATAAATTTTTGTTAATTTTAATGGTAAAGTTCTATGAATATTTATTTACAAAAAGAAACGTGTAAATGACATTAAATGTTAAAAAAAAAATAGGCTGCCTAAAACTTCTTAAATACTTTAAAATAATGATTTTATAAGAAAATATATTAAACTATAAGCTAAACAAAGGTTTAAAAAGCTTTCAAAAGGTATATATTTTTGTTATGTTTTTGCTACAATCATAGAGAGACATTATTCGATACTTAAAAACATCTTCAAATATTTGGAAATTAACTAAGGACATCTGTGTAGCACATAAGGACTATGTACGACAAAATACTTTGCATATTTTTAGGCGTATAACTGAAGTCGCAAAAATAAACTCAAAACTAGTTTTTCTTAAAATAGAAATAATAAAAATTTTGAATCAAAACTTAAATTGTTTTTCTTTTTTCATGAAATAATTCTATAAGTTGTGAATCGTTGGAGAAAGCTGAGGTGTTTTCGAGTTGATTTAAAAGACTACAATCTCCTTGCTGGCCACAGGGGTAAACCTCCAAAATTGGTCACCAAGTTAATGTATATTTGAGTCGTAGCAAATTTTATCATAATTTATTGTTTTATTTCTTAAAGGTTTTCAAACTTATTTGGGGTTAATTTAAACCCTAAAATTTCTTGAAAATAACCAACAGATTTTTTACAAATTTCTAAATTATACTGCTGCAAGAATCATGTTAACATTTCTATACAATAAAAAGTTATATTAATCTGAAGTTGACAATATACCACCATACGTTGGTTAAACACAAAAAATATTTAAAGAGCCATGAATTTTACAGCCATTTCAATAAAAAACAGGGGTAAAGTCGGTCAAGCCTGACCATATACTCTGTACCATTGCCTATGTGTACCAAAATTC
Organism: Phormia regina; assembly: GCA_001735545.1. Lineage (NCBI taxonomy): Eukaryota > Metazoa > Arthropoda > Insecta > Diptera > Calliphoridae > Phormia > Phormia regina. Next base: position 6,609 of record MINK01004785.1, read on the forward strand.
GGGTCAGAACCAATTATGGATGGACACAAACTCGTATTAAATGTAAAGTAAAAAATACTTGTACAGAATATTAGGTTGATACCAATTTTCACATGTATGATTAATGAAATTGGGTCTTGTATGGCAACTATTGGAAATTATAGACCGATCTTCATGATTAATAAAACATCATATGAACGAAAAAGTACCACAACGTCCCCTAATGAATTCTCATTAACTTAGGACCATGTCTCTAAATTAAAAATTATAGAAAATTCAAAAAGTACCATCAGAAAAAAAGGTATCATAGAATCTCCTCTTATGGATTCACATTCATTTAGTACTTTATATCATTAATTTCATCTTTCTAGGTTAATAATTATAAAAAAAATCAAAAAGTACCATTAGAAGAACAAAATAGTACCATAAAGACCGCTCTTGTGAATTTTTTCCCATAAAGGACCATATTTATTTAATTTTATGTTTCTAGGCGAAATATTACAGGAAATTCAAAAAGTATGTTATGGAATTCTTATTCATTTAGGACCACATAACCCTAATTTCATATTTCTAGGTTCATAATTTTAGAAAATTCAAAAAGTACCATTCAAATAACTAAAAAGTAGCACAAAGTCCTCTCTTATGAATTCTAATTAAGTAAGGACCACATATCCCAAACTTCATGTTTCTAAGTTTATAATTATAGAAATTTCAAAAAAGTACCATTAATACCACAAAGTCCCTTCTTATGGATTCTTATTAACTAGAAACCACATATTCCTAATTTCATGTTTCTAGTTTCATAACTGTAGAAAATTCAAAAAGTACCACAAAGTCCCCCTTTGTGAATTCTTTCCAACATCGGACCATGCGTATGCAATTTCATGTTTCTAGGTTAAATATTACAGAAAATTCAAAAAAGTATCATTACCCTCCTCTTGATTTCTTACTCATAGGACCATATACCTTTTAGTACCACGAATTCCACTCTTGTTAATTCTTGTCCACAGATGACTACATTTACTTAATTTTATGTTTCTTTATGTTTAATTTAATTGAAAATTCATTATTAAGTTTAAATAAAATGTAATTTCCCGCGTTTACCCCCTTTTTTGGTACTTTTTTCATCCATCCATGTATCAAAAATTGTATTCCAATAAATTTCTAAAATTTCTTAATTGTAGTAGTATCCCATATTAAAATATTATGAATATGAATATTTCAATATATATAAAAAAATGTTTTATGAAAAAAGTACCAGAAATAGGTACAATATTTACCCCTTTGAACGTTTGAATTTTTAAAACGTACCAAATTTGTATTTCTTGTTTTTTGATTAGTTATGAATACGACATAAATTTTATCTGTATGTTCATTGGTTTCAAAGATACATATGGTGCCAAAAAAAAGTACCAAAATACAGTTTTTACCCGTTTTCTACCTAAAACGGCTGATTTTCAAAAAAGTACCAGACACCTGTCCAATTATTTTTTAAATGAATAATGTTAACTATTCAACTTTTTTTGGTATCATAATTAGTTTGCGAGTTATAAGGTTACAGATTTTTCCCGTTTTTAACCCCTAAACATTCGGAGGGAGACCTACCTACGTTCTAAATTTTGTCTCTGTAGCTTCAGCCGTTTGGGCTGTGGGACGTTACTCTTTTATATATATAGATTAGTTATTATGTTTTACCATTTGCAAGAGATTTTAAAACTTATAGCTTTTAAATCCTCATCTACTTTTGTTACCCATCTACAATTTTTTTATTTACCTCCATTATATGCTCCTTATAATACACTTAAAGTTTTTTATGGTATTAGTTGTAAAACTTAATATAACCTACTATTTAGTATACCAACTACAATACTTATACACAATTAACACTTTTACTATTATTGCTGTTACTATTATTACCTACATACATACATACATACATATTTACATAGTTTACTTTTAACTGCTGCTCACTTACGCTATTTCAACAAACTCTACACCATTTATTTTTTTCATTTTATTACTTCATCTGGGAGTAGAGAAAATATCTGTATGTCTATTTATCTATACGTCTGTCTGTCTGTCTATCTAGCACTTAACAAAAAAGCATTTTTATGTAACCCAAAACAAAAAAACAGAATAGTGCTTTTTTATATTATTTAAACAAATAGTTCAAACAAGTAGGTATCATTGTAAAGCGGGAATGGAAAAAAAGGGTGATGAATGGAACAGTTAAAATAACAAATAATAATCGTAAAAAAAACGGTAGCTAAAATACATACATTTCATACATTTAAAAACATAAATCGAAACTTTTTTTATCTTTTCATCTTTTTTTGTTTTTCAAAAAGATAATAAAATGTTTTTATGTCTCTGGATACTAGCGTGTAAACATGATGATGATGGCAGTATTATGAAAAAAAGGTTAATGACATTATTGATTAAAATTATAGGAAAAAAATATATAAGAAAAAAAGTACTGATAATGAAATTAAAATTGAAAATGAAAAACAATTTAAAATATTTTTAATAAATGAAAAATAATTCTATCAAATAATTATACTGGTTTTTAAAAAAATTTCTTGAAAAGTTTTTTTCATTCAAACCATTAAAATGACAAAAATTAACAAAAAAAAAAACTTGTAACCCAGAAAAATTTAAAGCTGCAACTAAGGCTGATGATGATGCAGCATCAAATATTGAAAATTAATAAAAATCATGATTTACGATGTGTCAATTTCAGCTGGTGCTTTTTGGTTGAGCTGTTATGTTGTTCAATGCCCATTTTTTTTTTTTTTTTTTTGTGTTCACTATTTAATATTTTTTGTTCTGGTTGTTTATGTTTGGGGGGCTACTGACTATTGTCAGTTAAACTTCCTGCTGTGTTGTGTTGGTTTGTTGGTTTTAAATATGAGCAAAAAGAAAATAAATGGGATATAAAAAAGGCAAACTTTAACATGGGTTAAAAGTTGTGTGGTCCACCACAATTTGTTCAAAGTTTTTTTCTGGTGTTTTTTATTATTTGCTTAAAACCTGCATAAAAAATTTGTAATGGAGAAAACGTCAAAACCTTTATGTGTCTATAAATATGATGTAGAGATAGTAGAATAAAACATAAAAAAAAAACTGTTTATCAATATGGAGCAGAACGTGCGCATTTTTTGAACATTTTAGTAAACGTTTTACTTTAGTTTTATTTTTAAGTTATTGGAATGTTGAAATAAAAAGGAAAATATTGAAAAATAATGAGGACATTTATATGGGAGCTACGTAATATAATCGACCACAAAATACCTTATCCTTAAGACATCTGTGTACCTGTAATTTGTTTGCAAGATTTACCTTGACGGACAGATGGACGGATATAATTAAAAGGACTCAGGAAGTGAGTCTAAGCCGGTTGGCATAAATTAAAGTGGGTCTTAAACTAGTATTTTTTGTGTGTTACAAATTGGGTTTAATAGCCTTGCCACAAGTGATGGTGTAAAGTATAAAAATTGTATAGGATATTTAAAGAATACTTCTATATTAAAAAAATGTAATATCTTCTGAACTCTGAAAGATTATATAATAATAAGTAGTCTTATGTTATCTTTACTTTCTCTTTATATCAATCCTTAAAATAGGACTTGATTTGTGGAAGTAATGATATTTTGATAGCTAAGGGATAAGTGATAAGCAGTTGGACAAAATTTGATAGTCAGACTATACGAGTTCAGGATGGTGCTCCTGATTATCGTGGGTATCTGCCATGACGGCCTAAGCCCACGGTGGTCATAGCACCGGGTGGAGTATAATGCGCCAACCAACTCCCCCACATGCTGTTACACATACAGGTTGCAATTAAATAACTTGATTTTCTTGGTAGCATTATTCCACTTTGCTTAAGTGTGGAGCATCTAGAACCCCTTGTCACACTTTGTGACTGTGACTGACTGTTACCAACGATAACAGACAACACTATTGAAACCGTAAGCCACTACGTGCCCCCCTATCAAGGGCCTCACCAAACAACCGGCCAAGAACCAAAAACCACTGCAAATGGTTGTTGATCCTTGGGGCAGCCGGTTCCCGTAGCACCAAGGTAAATCACTGCAAATGGTTGTTGATCCTTGAGGGCAGCCGGTTAGCGTAGCACCTACTTTCAAGTCCTAGGTTAGACCTTCAAGCTTGCGCTCTACAGTTTCTAAACCCAAGAAATTCAAATTCTAACTTAACGCGAACTCTAAAAAAGCAAGTCACGTTTAGAGAAGTAGAGAGACAGGATTTTTCTCTACCACATATGAGCTATACATCAAGAAGGAATTTCTCCGAGAAGACAAGCCGGCGTCGCGGACAAGTTCAGGATATTAAATCTTCTCCGTGAAGTGCAGTAAATTTTTGTCCACACATCAGAAATGTTTGTGATCTGGACCCATCAAAATTTCTATTAACCAATTCTGGTTGCTCTTCCCTAACTCCGTCATTTAAATGGACGAATGGTAAACAATATTTTTCAGAATGTTTGCCAAATTAGAGCAGCTCATAATAGATAAATCCCTTACAATACCAACAGACATTCAATAAAAACTTGTTTGCCTTTAGGTAAGGCTTTAAAAATGTTTGGGCAGGATCTTTGGACTTTGATTATTATGTCGACAAAAAATCTTTTAAGAACCCTTAAGTATATATCTTCTGGAAACTCATAAGATTTTGAGTTGAATTAATATGGAATCACTTATAATATAAAATATTAATTTGGAAACAAAAATTATCTAGGTTCTTATAACTAGAGCACAGTGGGGCAATAAGTTCTATAATCTATAAGTTCTAATCGGTTTGTTTGTTTGTAGGCTTAGCGGAGGAGTAAACAATAAATTTCCGCGACTTATTAAATTTTTAAGTGACATAGTTTCGCTTCCATAAATGATATTGTTTTCAATCTTTTTTTATATAACGAAGAATTATGTCAACTAAGCAATAAATTTTAAATAAAATAAATCAAGTTTATACTTTTTTTAAATTTTTGTAATTAAAAATAAAATTTCCTCAAAAAATTTATATATTGAAAAATTATAAATATCTTATATGGAATAAAATTTTTGTTCAAAAAGATATCCTTATGAAATATTCGGTGAATATAGACCTTACTATATGAAATAAGAAAATGAAAAAAAATCTTTAACATTTTAGTGAAAAGAATCTCACGATTCCCAAAAACTCCAATGAAAATCCCAAAAATCGGATTTTTCGTATTAACGGCTATAAAATCCAAATTTTTTGGAAGTTCCATAAATTTTGTTTGAAAACTTTTAAACAACATATTATAAATTCCTAAATTGTATTCCGTTTGCCAACTCATGCTTTAAAATTTTCATAAATTTAGACTGAAATCAAAAATATAATATAAAATGGGTTAATTTCGGAAGGTTGTGTACCTTGACCATTTAAGTTACTAAACTTGTTTTTTATTTAAAAATTATCCTCGGGAAAATAACTTTCAGAAAAGTATAAAATTATTATATTTTATTTAAGAAAATTTTATTTTAGAGAAAAATTAGTGCAAATACTTTTACGGTCAAAAACGCTAGTAAAATAATTTTTACCATTTTCATATTCAAACTCGTTCAGTTTTGTACACAGTAAAGATATTGACTTAAAATTTTCATTAATCAATAGATAATTTTGTTTTTTATTTAGCTAAGGAAAAATTAATAAAAATCCCTGGGAAATAGTGGGATATATTTGGAAAAAGAATTGTTTCAAGAAAATGCAAAATTGAGTTACTTACAAATTCAAATGTTAATAACTCGAAAACTATAGGAGATAAATAACATATATAAGCATGTATTTTGTGTGGATTTATTGGGGCTTAGAATAACATATAAAAATATTTGATTAAAGAAACAAAAATTTGACTTGCCATTGAAAATTATTTATGTCAGAGGCACTCTATTTTGAATCCCTATAGCTACGCCCTTGAGGGCTCTGTTGGAACTTTCTTTCAAACTTAACTTTGCACTTTTTTCTACTATTCCTATACCAAATTTTAAATTCTACCTACCGATCAAGAGTTACAAATTTATTTCCAAAAATTTTCTATTTCTACACAGAAAAAATTGTTTCAGAATTTGTGACAATTGTATTAATGAACCGGTTACTCAGCACCAGTTGATTACCTAGTGATACCTAACTCTTTACCAAAGATCCAATTGAGAACCAGTTGACACAAACACACTCACTATTTAATAACGACTCTCACGTAATAGCAATCAGTGGCTGAGTGGTTAACGATGAAAACAATAAAATTCGGGGTGATGCCATTGACATTAAGGAAAAATTAAAAATAAAACATAAATTTAATAAAAAATAACAATAAAAAATGTTTAAAAAGTAAACAATTACCGATTTTTTATCAAATTTTTGTTATATTAATTTACACTGAACCTGTCCCCTAGGACCAGTACTGAGACCTATCCTGCGACCTCTCCCAAGGGGCTAATTAGCCATCACCAATGACAACCCCATTTTAAAAGTTACAGGTTCTTCTCATATAAAATTCCGGAACTGTAACCGGTCCTCTGCCCTGAGAACCTGTCACATGACTAGTTTTGAAGCGATTCTCTTCACTCTAGGGTATTAACTACTTTGTATTGGAATTTAATTATAATATTTATTAATATAATTAACTTTATATTTGGCTTAACATTATTATTTTAGTTCTTTTAAAAATATAAAGGAAAATTTAAAATTTATCTCTAAAAATATATGAAATAAATTAAAGTAAATTTTCAACAAACTTTTGAAATTCTTAAAATGTCCTTTTAAATTTACCCCAAAATAATTATTCTAAATTATTTCTTGAAAAAAAAAGAAACTATAAATGAATCTTTAACTTTAATAAACAAAATCTTATGACTTAATTTAGTTGCATAAAAAATTGCAGTATGTGATTATTACATCTTATATTACGAGTTAAAAGCAACAACAATGAATTATTATGGTTAATAAAACCACATATACATACTTACAAGCAAAAACATACAATCTTCCATAGACTTATAAGCAAACACATATATAAGCACACATATACATATATATATATATATATATATATATATATATATATATATATAGATAACAACTGATACAATATAAATTGTAATAATACTGCAGTATTATGTTCCTCTATACCAATACACAACATACATACATGTATTTTATTTTTTTGTCTACTTCCTGTATGAAAACGGCTGCTTAAGCAAAAGCAGACATATCCGTATCCTTATCTTTAACAAAACAACACCAAGAGTTACTAGTACTAAGCACTCATATATACTAACATCCTATATTTCAAACACTCTGTACACTTGAACATATACATATGAAAGAGAAAGGATATATATAGAGAAGAAAATACTTATTATTTGGTAACTGAACAAAAAAATATTAAAAAAAAAAAAGAAAATGATATAAAAACTTGTTAAATAAATGCAATAAAATACATACTAATGTACTTATTTAAGTTTAAGTGAAGTAAAAGTTTTTAAAGTAGCATAGATTTACAAGTAAATAAAAATAGTTTTGTATTATTTCCTACCAAAAAAAAAACATTGCCTGGCAGCAAATAGAAAATAATATTTTGTTGCTGAGATTTTCACTCTTAAATATTGGCATAAGATATGATTTGATATCATAATGAAGTTTTAAAATTTAGGTTGTTCCTTTTACTTGGGAAAATATTTACAAATTTATAAGTGAGTGCATGAGTGCCAAATATTATTTTAAATGTTTGTAATTTCAATCTATAAAATTGAAAGATGCAATACATATAGAAAATGCCTCCATGTTAAAAAGTTCTTCTACATGATAATGTATTTTTAAAGGAAAGAAAAAATCGAGGTTTTCTTGTTTTTGTTTTTCAAAAAATATTCAACATTTTAATAACGAGAAAAGTTTGCCATCTCTTCATATTTGCCTGAATTTATGCTATGGATTTCTTCTTCATCTACATGATGAAGGTTTTTGTGGCATATTTTCGTTGCCAATGGATGGGAATATGTATTTTATAAATTTTCCTAATAAATGATTTTTATTTTTGTTGGTGTTTTGTGGTGGGTGGTTAAAAAATTTGCATTTAATATGGCAGGTGGTTTTGAAATTTCTCTTATTTATTTTTTTATTAAAGAGAAATTATGCCAAATTTTTCTTAGAAAATTTGAAAAGATTTGGTTTAATTTCAAAAATATATTAAATAAATTAGATATAAAATAATTTTAAATTTATTAACAGCTACAACTATTTTAAATGTTAGGCCATAAAACACAGGATCACTGATTCTGCGGTAAGGAGTTTCTCATTCAATTCGGGTCCATGGTATTAATAAGTAATAAGACTTTAATTCACTTTTTTAAATAGTCTTAAGTTCTCCTAATACATATTTGGGAGATTCACAAAATGTGCTATCATGTCGTATTGTCATATGTCCCAAAATGTTTCAATGTATATAAAATATTGTTATTGCTTTTCCTTTATAAAATTTTATGACATTATGACAATACAACATGATAGCACACTTTGTGAATACCCCAATTAAAACTAAGCGCTATGTATTAAACAGTGAGGTAAAATCTAAAAATTTTGGAAATAAATCTATAGCTTTTCTAATCGTTCGGTTGAATTTGCTTGAAATTTGTTGTAGGCCTAGCAGAGGAGTATACAAAGTTAAGTAGCCCTAGTTTTAGTTCTATAAAAGATATTGATTTCAATCTTTTTCTATAATAACAAAGATTTATGTCAACTAAGCAAAGTAATTAAAATAAAATTAAATAAAATTTTTTAATCACAAAATTTTTACAATTAAACAATAAAAAGAAAAAATAAAAAAAAAAATATTTTTTTTTGAAAAACTATAAATATTTTACTTTTAATAAAATCTTTAAAAGAAAAAGTGATAATAGACTTCATCATATAAAATGAGAAAGTGAAAAAATCTTTTAAATTTCTGTAAAATAAATCCCACAATTCCCCAAAAGAAAGCAGAAAATCCCAAAAATTCGATTTTTCATATTTGCTTTGATATAATCCAATTTTTTTTTCTGAAGTCCCATAGAATTTTATTGAAAACTTTTAACCAATATATTAAATATATCAACAGCTAAAGAAAAAACTAATAAAATCTGTGGGATATCTAGGGATGTATATGAAAAAAAGCTGCACCAAAAATTTGCAAAATTGAGGCAGTTAAAATTTTAAAAGCATATAACTCGAAAACTATAAGAGATATATAACATATGCACCATGTTTTGTGAAGACCTCATCAAGGCCTTCAAAACCATATGATTTTAAATCGTACAGGAAACAAAAATGTGGTCAGTGATTAATAATTTTTCATGTGAGAGGTACCCTACTTAGAGCCATCTTAGCTCCGCTTTTGAGGGCTTTTTTTGGCCTTCTTTCCAAACATATTATTGTACAATAATCTGCTATGCTTGCATTAAATTTCACTCAAATCCAATCAGCCGATTAGAAGTTATAGATTTATTTTGAAAAAGTTTCGATTTTGTTCCATTGTATATTGAAACGTTTTTTCAAAAACGATTTATCTAATTCTTTTGAAATCAAGTCCGACTATATGATACCCTACACCATTGTGTACATTATAATTAGGGCAGGGGTCTTTTATTAGACTTCGAGCCAAATAAGGACTAATATTCATATTAAGTGTAAAATAAAACATAAGAATACAGAATATTGCGTCGATGCTATCATTTATATGAATTTATTCACTTTTGGGTGATTCCCGAAAAATGGCCTTATATGGAAGCTAATGTAAATTCGATTTTTTAAAATTTGTTTGAACAAAATCAGACAAATAATTTGCTAGATATGACTCCATATATAATGCAACCTTTTTAACTTAACAAATCGCTATTTATCGCAAAAACTAGAATCAATTTAAAAAAGTGGATTATAAGTTTAATACCTAGTATTAATGTGTAGAGGTTTTTTTTTTTCATTTTAAAATAATTTTAATTCTCAGAATTTTAAAACATTATTTTTAATTAAAAATAATAGTAAAAGTTTATTTTAATTTATGAATTTAATTTTTTGGTTTATTTTCTAAAAGACAAAAATTCTAATCTTTAACAATTTATCGAACATTTCTCATCTCGTTATAAATGAAAAAAAACATAAACTTTAAACTGCGGCGTTCTAAATTAAAATCACAGTAAAACTACAAAGAGCAAAAAAGGTAATAAAAAAAAATAAAATTTATTATGCAATTGTTGCTAATCATCAAGCGTGAAATGTTTTATGTGTATTTCTATTTTTTTATTTCTGCAACCCAACACACAAAATAATCAAAACCTTAAACTAACATAAAAATATTACTAAATAAAAAAATCTTAATTTTTTTCCCAGAATTACAAAACATTAATAATGCGGTTATTGCTCTCTTAGAGGGAGAGAGAAAAAAATACTACAAATAAACTAAAACAAAAACTATTATACACAACTACATTATCACCATTATCATCAACATTTGCAAATGCAAACAAACCGAGTTTTATGGCAAAAAAGAACAACAACAAAAACGAAATAATATACCGAAATAAAAGCTCCAACACCAATAATTGTCATCAACACAAAAGTTTTGTACAGAAGAAAAAAAAAAATCATAAAATTTACTAATACATGCTCAACATTAAGTCGTAAGTGTTAAAAAAATAGCGTAGCTTTTTTCTTACACATGTACTGCATTATACATATAAGTTTGTTTGTTTATGTATGTATTTCTTGTTGACTCATTTATAGCGGCATCTTCTCTTATTCTAAGTTTCATATTTAGTTTTTATTCTCCTGCACCATAATTTTAAGTAACAAACATTATTTCACAATTTTTATCTATAACGTACATGGTTGCGTATGAGTTTGTTTACTGCAAACATACATTATTTACTGCTGCTTTTGCAAGGATGGTGAACTTAATGTCAGCAGTAATTTTTTTATACATTGCAATAGTTTTTTTATACTTTATGATTTTTTTCATCAGACTAAGTGTTTGTAGTAGACTTTATTTAAAATATATTGAGAGTAAATAAAACAGAATTATAAAATAAAACGAGAGAAGAAGGTATAGTCGGTCAAGACCGACCATATGATACCCTACACTATTGCCTATGTGTACCAAA
>MINK01004796.1:0-11211 GCA_001735545.1 Phormia regina
AACTGTTCTTTATTATGAAAATAAATATAAATTATTCAAGACTTGCTATGAAAATAAATTTAGTCCCGGTAAAAAAAAACAAAATGTTATGATTTTTTTAGTCGGAACCCGTTTAAGAAGTTGTTTATAGTTCATATCAGCGCTACATTCGACATCATTAAAAATGTTTCTTTAAAAAACTAATGTTTAATTATCTTTGTTATTAACCTTAGCACTATATAAAAACAATTCAATTCAAATAAGTTAATTTTTTTCTACTTTTTTTTTTAAGAAAATAGATTTTCTCGAATAATTCTTAAAATTTACTCACAGCTTCCATATAAAAAATATATGATGAAATAAATTCTTACCAAAAATAATTGTAACATGTTGTTAAATATATAACTGATTTTATTAACTTACTCCATAAATTTTGTGTGAAAATTTCGTTAAAATTATAATGAACCTATCGTTATTTCGCCCTATAAATGATTAAAAGAAGAAAAATAAAAATTTTTGAATTCAATAACGCAAAAAACTCCAAAAAAACTTTGTTGTAGACTTTATATCTTCAGTGTTATTCTACTGAATAAAAAATCATATATACCAATTTTTAACGAAGAAACATGATTTTTAACGGTGAACCTATCATTATTTCGGTTACTGTATTAAAAAAAAAAAATCATTTGTACTTAAATTTTAATTTTGTTCTAAAATCATAAATATTATTTTCTATTAAAATAGGAAGGTTGAAATAAAATTTTAAAATGAATCCGAATTTATAATTTCGTACTAAAACTTACTTATAACTATAACTTTGTACTAAATTTATAATTTCATTTTAAAAATTTGTTTTTAAACTAAAATTAATATTTTGTAATAAAATTATAATTTTTTACTAAAAGAATAAATATATAATTTAGATTAAAATTTTTATTTTTCTTCAGAAAATTAATTTGTACTAAATATTTAATTTTGCACTAAAGTTATATTTTATATAAATATTTTAATTATAATCTTGTTTTTCTAATAAAATTATTGTTTTCTACTAAAATTATATTTTGTACTAAAAAAATTTCATTTTGTACTAAAACTATAATATTAAGTTTATCCTTAAATTGTAAGCTTTTTTAAAAATTTTTGCAATAAAATAAAATTTGCAGCCAAGTTCTTTCGTATACAAACTCTAAAGAAAAACTTTTTCATATCATAACAAAACTTTGGCTGTTTGTTTATTTTGGATTGTGGCCACAAACTGCAAATAAATAAAAATATTTATATATTGCACGTTTTAAATAAAAATTTTATTGATGTCGCTGCTGTTTATATATTTTTGGTATTGTTTTATTTTCTTAACAATTTCCACTTTTCTTTTCAAAAGAAAATTTACAAAAAAAGGAAATAAAATAAAAAATAAGTATTTCGTTGTTGAAATATATTTTGCCTCATGTAGATGCTGCAAACAGTCAACCAGACACAGCTGCTTTTGCAATTGCTGCTGCCAAAGTTGTTTTCTGTTGTATTATTATTTTTTTATTCGTTTTTTTTCTGTTTTTTTTATTTTGCAATTTAGTTCATGGACATTTACTTTGTTTTTATTGTTGTTATTGTTCTACTTGTTTATTATTTTCCATTTGTAATTCTCTATTGTTTTTAATGACCTTTTTTCTCTCTTTTTCGCCCTCTATTCTAGCTTTTATTTTAATTTTCGTTTTTTTTTATATGTTTCACTTGTATGTTTTTTTATTTAACTTTTATGTATGTGTGTGTGTTTTTTTTCTTTTTCATGCTGTAAAAACTTTCCATTTCATGGTTATTGAGATTAAGTTTAGCCAAATGTGTTTGTAACACCTTGAAAAATGAAATAATTTCCTAGGGGAGTTACTAAAATGTAGTGAATTTTACTTCTTTGTTTCACTTTTTTTATCTTAAATGTTTTTGATTTTGAAATTGTCTTGTAGTGGTGTATTGTTTGTGTATTGGTGAAACTCCCTAAAGTATGCTTCTTGTATTGTTTTAAATACATAAAGTCTTTTTTTTTTAAAGACAAAAGAAAATTATAGGTAAGATTTGTTAAGGTTTCTTCATAGCCAGAGATTTTGTCATGGGAGACACGTGTAGTTATTTGTTTTGCTTATTGATATTGAGGAAGTTAATACTATTTTGTTTTTAATTTAAGAATTTAATATGTTGATCTTTAAAATTTAAATGTTTTTGTAATGTGAACTACATTGAAACGATTTGGTTAATTCAAGGACACAACCCCAAATATAATATTAATTTATGGATCCTGCTATTATGTCATTGCGCTTTTACTGACAGATTCTTATTATTTCTTTTTTATGCAAATCCTCCAAACTAAATTTGGTTTATTATCCCAAATATATTCAAATTTACTAAAATGTCTTATTATTCGTTCTATTCGTATAATGAATAAATTGGATACAACACTATTTATATAATTATTAGTACACTGATTCTCTTTTAAGAAAGTATTAAATTAAGAATTTTCTATTTTGATAATCCTTGGGTTCCTGTTGTTCCACCACAGGCGCGGATTCTCGGGCAGGGAACAAACGAAAATTTCTCCCTCCAAAATAAAAACGCTAAATGAAGCATCTGTACCAGAGCACGAAGCCGATGTATATTACAGCCGGCGGCGGATAAATTGTAAAATGTTCGGCGGCGGCAAAATCAAATCTTCAACAAGTCTATACAAGACTTCTTGTTCGCACATGAACAAAACGTCGGCAGAGAAATACACACAATTTTTTCCATTTTGTTTTGTGTGGGCAGAACATTTGTCGAACAAATCATAATTTTTTGTTTGCCTACAGTGTTACTTCGATACTTTTGCATACAGCGCCTTTACTTCCGCATGCAAAATGTCGTTTGATGGCAGACATGGTTGATCGAACAATTGTGCGAACAACGGTATGCGAACAAGAACAAAACATGAACATGTTGGGTCCACACTATCCAAATGCATGTGCGCATAAAATTTCGTTAATTGCTCGAACATGAAAAAAGCGTGTGTGGAAAAATCGTTGACTTTTCGATTTGTCTACTTTTTTAAATATGTAAATAGTCGATTTTTCGCATTTTTTTCATTTTTATTATTATAATAGTAAATTTTTCGATTTTTTTGAAAATTTGGAATAGTAGATTTTTCGATTACTTACTGTTTTTTCCAAGTATTTTCGACTCTTAGACTTTTTCTGAATATTTTCGTCTATCTGACAACAAGAAAATCGATTTCTCGACAATTTTTAAAGCAAAAAGTGGATTTCGAAAATGTACCCTCAATAAAGCCAATGACTTAGCCGAATCAGTCAGCTCAAAATTTCTGCTGAATTTAGCCGAATAAATCGGCAGCGGCTGTTAGTCGATTGGCTTCGTCCTCTATAGATTCTGTACTAAATCATACAATTTAAGGAAAAAGTTACGAAAATCATTCGATTTTCCTCCCCCAAAAGCTTGAGCTGGATCCGCGCCTGTTCCACCAAGTACAATTGTGTAGAAATTAGTTGATAAGTAGTTTACAGCACCTTTCGTGATATTACCCCTTCTAATTATAATTGATTTTCCTAAATTCTTGTAAAAGTTTTAATTAAATTATGAACTGTAAGTTGAAATGATGTGAAAAATATTTTTTAATTAAAAACTTTTTGAAGCAGAGAGGGCTAAAAATCTATGAGTAATTATTTTGGCGATTTTTTATGATATAATGTTATTTTAGCAATCGCATTTTTTGCCGTTTAGGCAGTTTTTTATTTGGCGTTTTTTTTTTCGTTTTAGTGATTTTTCAGTTTTTCTATTTTTAGTTTTATTATATTTTTAGATTTATTTTATTTTGTATTGATGATTTTGTTCAAGAAGATTTTTTTTGCATTTTGGCGATTTCTGTATTTTTTTCCATTTTAACTATTTTTTTTCGTTTACAATTTATTTTAGTTTAAAGTTTTATTTGTATTAAGTAAATTCTTTATTTTTAGAGTTTTACAATATTATAAAGAAAAATCTTCGGTATATTTCTGTTAAAGCAATAGAGTATAGGTAACAAGGGGAATTTATGCAGTTGCTTCAAATCTAGTAACATAATCATATTTTTGCTGATCTTCAGTTAGCTATTTATCCGTTTCAGACAATTTTAAGAATTTTGAAATGGATTTGTTATAGCATATTAGCATATGTTGTCATATTTTCATATGAAATAGATGTTTTAGATATTTTAGTTCTTAAAAATATTTTATACTAAAGATGAATATTTCGAATATATTTTATATAAGAGAGTATATTCTTCTACAGTTAGGGATGTTTCAACATGACATGGGGTCTGCTTTGACATCAATGACTTCGAAATTCTTTAAAAATATAATAAATCATCAATTGAACGAAAAAGTACCACAATGTCCCCTAATGGATTTTCATTAACTTAGGACCATGTCTCCAAATTAAAAATTATAGAAAATTCAAAAAAGTACCATCAGAACAAAAAGGTACCATAAAATCTCCTCTTATGGGTTCANNAAAAAGGTACCATAAAATCTCCTCTTATGGGTTCACATTCATTTAGGACTACATATCATACATAATTTCATCTTTCTAGATTCATAATTATAAAAAAATAAAAAAGTAACATAAAAACCGCTTTGGTGAATTCTTTCCCATATAGGATCATGTATATTTAATTTCATGTTTCTATTGGATTCTTATTAACTAAAAACCACATATTCCTAATTTCATGTTTCTATGTTCATGACAATAGAAAATTCAAAAAGTACAGAAGAACGAAAAAGTACCAAAAAGTCCCACTTTGTGAATTCTCTCCAATATCGGACCATTCGTATTTAATTTCATGTTAAATATTACAGAAAATTCTAAAAAGTACCATTAGAAGAACAAAAAGTACCAAAAAGTCCCTCCTTTTGATTTCTTACTCATAGGACCATATATCTTTAAGTACCACGAATTCAACTCTTGTGAATTCTTATTCACATAGGACTACATTTACTTAATCTTATGTTTCTAAGTTTAATGTAATTGAAAATTTATTATTAAGTTTGAATAAAATGTTATTTCCCGCCTTTACCCATTTTTTGGTACATTTTTTCATCCATCGATGTAACAAAAATTGTATTCCAATAAATTTCTAAATTATAGTATTATCTCATATATAAATTATTATATTTTGTAATTATTTTTTATTTTATTACAATATATTTTTTTAAAAGCATATTATTACCAATCAATTTGAGGGAATATGAAAGCTCTAGGGAACAATGAAAGGATTAATTTAAAGGATTCTTTCAGTAAACTTGAATCGTATTTATAATGATAATTATTAACTATGTGGCTCTAAAAATCTATCTTGTATCTTCGACATGAAGTGTCAACCGACTAAACTGCACTTAAAGCATCATTCTACCAAATACCAGGAATTAATTATAGAATCTATGTCAACCGACTAAACTGCACTTAAAGCATCATTACTCTACCAAATACCAGGAATTAATTATAGAATCTATGTTCGCTATTGCTGAGTATAGAAAATACTTTAAAATACTGAACACTTTAATAATATTATAAATAAAATTTTGAAATTAAAATTCTTGCTGGGTATTTTTATATATTAAACAAATATCTTGTTGTTTTCTTTAATGGCATATAATTTCAACCCTTTTATATTAATCTATTGGAAATAAAAACTTTTAAAACTAGCGACTTAGGAAGCAGGTTACGGTTTAGTAAACATTGTTAGAAATAGGAAAAAAAAAAAACACCCACCTTCATTTTAAGTTTCTTCCATCGTCCTTTTAACATAAATATTGTTTGTTCATTTTTCCTTTATCATTAAATAAACGACAATAAAGTTTTCTTTTTTCTTTTAATAAACACAGGGGTTTTTTTCCTCTATTTTTTCCACTCTTTAAGGATTTCTTTTTAAATACTATTGCTTTGACCTTTTAACAGACAGAAGGATAGATATTCTATTCATATTGTTTGTTTTCAAATGGAAATTTGTTTACTTATGCTATAAAATTAATCAGTAATTTCATCATCGCCATCATCATCATCATTTATTTAAGATAAGAAGGAGAGAGGGAGAGAGAGAAAGAAAATAAGGGGATAAAAAACAACAAATTACATTAAAAATTTGATTAATTGTAGCGTTACACCTTTATAACATTATCAAAAGAAGCTGTTTACCAAGGACATTATTTAATCTGCTTAATGGCCAACAAAAAAAAAAAAAAAAAGAAATTCTTGTTTTGTTAGTTAAATATTTTATACAACTCATACTCAATGACTTTTTTATATAAATTTGTTCCCTTTTTTCTTCTAAGAAAAATTTACTAATCATACTTAAAATATTACTATGAAAATAAAAGCAAATAGTTGCTTATTATTTATTTAAATATTTTAAGTGTAAGAAAAGGAAAATTTTCCTTTTTCATAGAAAATGTTTGCAAGAGTGTTTTTAAGTAAAATGTAAATTTTGTTTTTATATTATAGTTAACTATTTGCAAGTTATAAAAGTGTTAAAAGTTTACTTTATTTCCTTTAATTGGAGGTCAGTCTAACTTCCTTCTTTTTTACTTTTAACTAACAAACATGCAAAAAATATTATAAAAACTCTAAAAAAAAAAAAAAATACAGTAAAAAAATTTAATACTTAAAACTTTAATGTTGGCAAATACTCTTTCTCTTGCTACTCTTCTTGTTACTTTGTTTGCTGTTATTTTCAAAATTTAATTTTGTTGGGTTGATGTTCTGCAATCGAATGCCATTTTACTGCCAACGTCCTCCTCATCATCATCATCAACGTTATATTGTGTGTAATGTCAGTAAAAAATGTCCTGTAGTTGTAGATACTATATCTGTGTGTTTTAAACACAACTATCAGGCAGCATTTAGGTTAAGACGAATTTTAAATAGGCTATAGTTTTGTAGGGAATATATAGATAATTTTAAAATATATTTTTTATTTGTAACACACGTATTAAAGTGAAATTTTTATAGTATCAATTCCAGATAATATGGAATGTAAGGAGTTTGATACAAAGTCAGACATGTATTACGCTATTGAAATTAAACTTAAGTTTCAAAAGTAACGATTCCAAGTAGTTTCGACAATAAGGACTTTATTATTGTTGTTAGTATTTTAGTTATAAAAAAATTGTTACACTTACGATTTCTAAGTAATTTAGAAAGTCAGGATATTGATACATAGTAAGACTTCTAACAAGGTCCTTAAACAACTCATCTATAGTTTCATGAATGTTAAAAATATATAAAAAAAAAAAAAATAACCTTAAGAGTCCTAAATAAAATCACGCCTATCGTGAATAACGTGAATTTTTTTCCCTTGAAGGGAAAAATACTATCGTGAATCTCCTGAGAAAAAAATTTCCCGCTATCAATTCTCAGAGAATTAAAAAAAAAAGAATTAATAAACAAAATAATAAAAATCTAAGAAAACAAATAAAATTAAACAGAAACAAATTAACGTTTTTAAAAATGTTTAGATGTTTAGAGAGAAATCAAGAACCAGAGAATTGGTCGTAGATGTTTGCGGACATACCGCTTTGGATCTGTCCATACCTAAAATGGAAATTACCATAAAAAACCATAAAATTATGATATACAAAGCTAATTCAAATCTTCTGTGAGAGCTTACCAAAATTCTGTGACCACTTTTTTGGAAAACTTTACAAAACCATAGGCAATTGACCTGTTGTTTTGCATTTTGTTAAGCAATATATCGGCTTGTGCCTTATAAACGGATCGTGACCTTAAATTAAATTTTATAAATTTTAATATTCCAATTATAAGAAGAAATACTTAATAATGTTTTGTTGTGTTCCCCAGCAAAAATAAAGTGAATAAATTATCGGGAAAAGTTAAAAAACTCACGGGAAAAAAGTCATTCACAATAAGGGGTAATTTATTTTAGCATGAAATCATTCACGAGGAAATTTTTCAGAATTGCAAGGGGAAAAAGTAGAATTATTTTCTAAATTATTTTTTTCCCTAACAATAGGCCGCCATATTATGCAGAATATAGGGTACCCACTCTTAATATTTATAAACAACACAAAACTACTTTGTTTGTTAGATTACGGAAATGTTGCCACAATTTGCCACGTGCAAATATTTTTATGTAAACAATGCGGCAAAAAATATTTTCATTTTCTATCTCTCTCTCCCTAACATTCCTCGCGTCCCAATATCTCTTCTTCTTTATTTAATTTTAATGTTAATTTTAATGCATATATAACATTTATATTTTAAAAAAATTTTATTTTAATCTATTTTTTCTCTCTTTCACTAGTTTTTCTGTTTTTTTGTCTGATATTATTAAACACGAAATATTTATTTAAAATTCTACTGTTCTGATTGTGATAAAAATCTTTAAATAATTGAAGAAATTAGCATTTTTTTATTTACTTATATTTGGAGAGAGGGAGAGGGAGACAAAAAAGGATAATAAAAATGTTAAATTATTACTAACAATTATTATATTTATTTTATGAAAATTTAAAAGAAATTGTCGGGGGAGTAACTTAAATTTAAAATAGAAAATTTTTAACAAAAAATATTTTGTTAATGTTAATTTTTGGTAGGAAGAGAGTAAAAATATTTCAGGTTTAGGTTGTGGGTTAAAAAAAAAACGAAATTATTTCTTATTTAAAATTAGTGCTCTTTGTGGATTAAAGAAAAATTAAAGTTTATTGCGGGATAAAAGTATATTGTATTTTACTCAAAGGATATATTATTGAGTGGGGACAGATATTATCAAACAGGGATGATAAATTCAGTATAATTGTATGTTTTTATTAAAATTTGCTCCTTAAAAGTACAGCAGTACTCCAATGATAAATTTAGTACAATTGTAAATTTTTTTCTTCTCGATAACATTGTTAATTTTGATTCTATTAGAAATTATATTACAAGGATCAACTAGACATAATTAGAGATTCACATTAGAAATACGTTTACTTAGCTCGGAGCCGATCCAGCTATGTCCGCTCATTAGTCTGTCTGTTAAAAACAGGTTAGGGCTGGATCGGCACACTTTACTGAGACGAAATTTGATACTTTTCTGCTGATATCTCATAAACCAAGGAAGCTTGTACGATAACGAAATTTTGTATAGATAAATTTTGTATAGAAATTTCGAATAAACTCTGCAATGATAAATGGGCGAACATGTTTTTTAAATCGAAGCTCTTAAAATTTAGTAGTAGATTCTATGGTTTTATGTTTACTCTATGTCACTACGTCTTCATTTAATACCTTTATTAATTTATCACGATATTATCAAATATATATCTTACTGCCTGTCCCACGATGTCGAACGTAAAATTCGTATCAACAAATTATATGGAAAACAACAAATTAATTTAAAATTTTGTTATTATTTCCTATACATTTTTTCGATCGAGTTTTTCGTTCGACATCGTGGGACAGGCCCTTATACGTCCAATTTGAACGATATTTAATAGTTTACTACTTGGTTTTGATTTGTTAAAATAATAATGCTGCTTATTTAGAGAACTTAAAGAAAATTTTGCAAAGTTCCCTGTTATGAAATTATAAGTTGAAAACTTGTTTGAATGCAAATATAAGAGCGGGAGAGTTATACAGACCATAGACCAATGGTTCTTAAATGGGGGTCCGCGACCCATAAGAAGTCCGTAAGGACATTTCTGGGGGTCGTGAAGATATTTTAAACATATTCTTAAACACACAATTTTTTAATAAAAATATAAATTGTAATTAACGCCTTTAACAACATATTATAGATTCATAATCAACAAAGACTAAAGTTAAAACTGGTCGGTGAAATTCAGGAAGATGTGTATCTTGCTGGATGGTTTATTGGTATTGTTTTCTAATTTAAAATCATCTTTAAGAATATACCTTTTAGAAATGTCTAAATTTTGTGTATGTTTTTAAAGCAAATTTAAATTTAGAGCAAAAGTTTGTAGACAATTTTTCGGTAGATAATTGTGTTACGTTAAAAATCTGGATCAACAACATGAAAATTAAGATACTTTAAATTTCAAAAGCAAATAACTTGAAAACATATATATAAAAGCATTTAAAATCGTACGTAAAACAAAAATTTGGCTAGTTATTAAAAATGTTACATGTAAAAATTTAATTTGCATATCTGAGGGTCTGTGGGATCCACATACCATTGTAAACACCTCTGCGACGTCTATACCAAATTTTATGCAAATCCAACCAGTCGGATAGAAGTTACAGATATGTACAAGGATTTTCAGTTCTGCCGCACTGTGTAATATATAAAAAAGATAATATCTTGTGGAGTAAGATTGTTAACATTTGACGTAAGAGTGCGACTTTAAAATTAACTTCGAAAAGAAGTTTATAGTTATAAAAAGAAAATATAACTCAAGTGTTCAATTTAACTTTGAACCAAAAGTNNCTTTGAACCAAAAGTTTTAAACGTATGTATTTCATTTGAAATATAGCGAAATGTATCGGCTGATTGGTTCGGAAAACATTTTCGTTGTCATAAATTTTTAGGTTAAATAATTCTATTAAAATAAAGAATCGATTTTTTGTGGATATTAAATACGCTTTATCCGAAAAACACTCTTAAATTAAAGATCTCATGGAACAAAAATAATGAAAATAATATTATGTTTTATTTATTTTGACTTTAATGGGTCGTGATTCCACTGCAATGTCAAAAAGAGGTCGAGAAGCAAGATATTGTGAGAACCCCTGCCATAGACAAATAGATAATGTGAAATTTAAGAGCGTCGATCCCTGTATTAGAGCTTAACAGTTAATTCATGATTTCTAACACTATATTAAATTATATACCTATTATTTAAATTAATTTTAAAGTTTTCATTTTGACCCATTCACACTTTCTAAATCAAATTGCTGCAGAAAACAAAATCTCTTAAATTGAAATAGTTTTTTTTTTTTTTTGCTTAAAATATGTGTAAAAAATGTCAGTGATTTTAAGGTTTGTGGGATTTTTCCAACACCTACCTTTTTAACATTTTTCCTTTCATATATGTATGTATTTTTTCTATTGTATTTTTTTCCGGGTTTAAAGTAAAAGCTTAAAATACTCATTTTCTTTTTTTAACCTTTTTCATGCTGTCGCTCCTACTCTTATATGGCTTAGCACTTTTTGCCATTTTGTTGTTCCACTTTAGAAAGTTGTTGAAAAGTTTACATGTT
>MINK01004805.1:1543-12572 GCA_001735545.1 Phormia regina
TCATTTGACATTTCCTTTATCAAATTTCCAAAACTTCTAAAATTATATCCTAAAATTTTCTCTTTATTAACAAATATTTCACACTTGTTTTTAAAATAAAAAAAATCCAAATAATTGTATAAATATCCATAACATAACACATTTTCACACACAAATTCTTCGTTTTTCTTTTTGACCATAAAGCTGCATATAATATCAAACAATACAAGCTATATTCATTAAAAGTATAAAGTATCCACTTTGAAAATTACAACAACTATAAGAAAAACCCACCATGGTTCTATTGTGAATGAAGTTTTTCTTCCATTAGATTTTTTATGATTTTTTTTTTATATTATTAATTTTCAAAAAAATTAGCTTATGTTACAAAAAATTAATATAAATATAATTAAAATCGATGAGTAGGTTTGATTTTAATCCAAATGAAATTAAATTTTAGACACTATTGTGAATGAAACTAAAAATTTAAATGAATGAGTTATGTCTGTTTTATTTATAATATAGTATCTTTATGATAAAAGACAAAAAGGTAAATTACCAATCCTATACGATTTTTTATGATTTTTTTTTTTGAAAATATATATATCGTCAATTATAAGAGAAAGCGCCCAAAAATATTTTCTATGACTTTTTGGAAAATGAATTTCGTGAAAAAATTTGCGAATTTTTCCAAATTGAGAAAAATAAAAATAGAGATATTAAAATGGCTTCATAGGGAATGCGTATGCCGATTTTGCCATAAGCAAAGAAAACACTCAATAAAAAAATTGCCGTTTCTTTTAAGTCTCTCATGGAATGGACGATATTTTTTTTTTTTAACAAAATTTTGATTTTGCAAAATTTGTTTTTTTTTTCCTTTTAATAATAAAGTTGATAAATAGAAATAAATCGAGCCATATTTGATTAAAATAGATGCATAACTTTTGACTTCATTTACAATTAAGTGAAGATACTTTCATTAAAAATTATAATTATAAAACAAAATAAAAACGTTCTATAACTTAATTGTGAATGAATTTAATGACAATTTAATGTTACTTTGTACCATCTTTTATGTCACTGTCCGTCTTTTTGGACCAACGGAAACGGCTAATTGGTCTAAGGACATTGATAGCCAAATCTAGAATGAAATCTAGATTTGTGCACGCACTTGAATGAGTTGCACCTAATTTTATTTGTGACATATTCAGCTTTATAATAAAATAAAAGAAGGTACATTTTTTATTCCATTGGATTTTTTTTTTTTTTTTAATTTTTACAAAATGTAATTTTTTAATTAAAAAAAAAAAAAAGATTTTCAAAAAAATCTTAAAATTCAAATAATTTTCTTTTTTATCATAAAGCTGTTTATCTTATTGCCATATTCATATAAATATAGATTTTATTACAAATTATGTGAAGGTACATATGGATGGGAAAAATGATACCAAAAGTAATACAAATCTTCCTCGACTCTATTGTGATTGAAGTCTAATTTATATATGAATGTTAATGAGTTGTGGCTCGTTTTATTTATAACATATTCAGCTTTATGATAAAAGAGAGAGAGGGGTAAATATTTTACCCTATTCGATTTTCTCTAGAATATTTTTTTTTAAATAATTATAATTATTTTCCAAAAATATTTATAAATTAAAAAGAAAATATTTTGTATATGTTTCGATTATAAAGAGTTGTATGGTTACAAACAAATCGAAATATATTTTTTAAATTGATGTATAAATAATTAATTTATTACAAATAAAACTAAAATAAAAAAACTAAAACAATAAAAACTTGAAATGACGTTAGAAGTTATTAAAATAATCATAATATGACTCTATTATGAATGAAATTACGATTTACGATTTTTTTTTATGATATTGAGATTATTAATGATTTGAAATAGAATCGTTTGGTGTACATAATTTTATCATTACTTTTTATATAATATTTACACATCATACATTTAGTCTATTGTGAATAAAGTCCACGTTACGTTCCTTTCATTAGTAACATATCCAGCTTTTTTTATAGGAAAAAAAGCGAACAATTTTAATCGTTTTCGTTTTTTGAAAAAACAAGAATATTTTAATTTTGTAAAGTTTCTTTTTTTCTACACCATGGCAGAAAAAATTCTTTGTTAATTTTTTTCACTAGTTTTCTCTGCTATGAAGTTGCCATATTTTTCCAAAAAAAAAAAATAGAAATTTGGGCATGAGGGAAACCATTAAATTATTTTATTAATATTTTACAAATTTTGCGTATTTTCTTTAATTTTCTAGGAAGTTGTTTTTCTTATTATTTTTCCATTTTTTTTTTCTATTTTTTTTTTTCTTTTTATTTTATTTAAAATTGTATGTAATTGTAGTAAGTCTTGTTTACTCAAAAGAAGAAAAAAAATTAAATTCTAAGAAAAACATATTTTTGTTTGTTTTTATTTTCATACGAAAAATATAAGAACAAGATTCTGGAGGGAAAAAAACTAAAGCTATAATTTCGAATATTTATGGGTGGAAAAAAGCATGTATCACATACAATAATGATGCCATAGATGAAGAAGCTGATGATGATATTATTCATACTCACTGTGTGGCATGAAAAAATTCAATTCAATTCTAACTTTTCTTTCAATTATTGAATTTTTAATATAAACTTTTTGTTGGTATTTTAGAATGTTTATTGCATTTGAAAAAAATGTGTTTCTTTTTTTTTCTTATTTTCCTTTAAGCTAAATCATTTAATAGTTTATATATGTATGTAGATTTGTTGTTATTGTTTTTAACGTAAAAGTGAAGGTGAGCCATAAGAATTTTGAGTTTTTTTTTTTCCTCTCCTGTATACTTGTTTATATGGTTGTTGTATTAATTATTGATAGTTGTTGTAAACGTAATTGTTTTGTTTACATTTACTTTAATTATGGAAAAAACTAATTAAAATAACGCTATTTAAATGTTTTTCTTTTCTCTAATCTCTCTCTATCTATCTCTCACTATATCTCAATTGATTTCCTTTTTACTCATTTATTTAAAAATACAAATGTTTGTAAGCATGTTGTATGTTACTTTTTAAGAGTAAAGGTGTGTTTTGTTGTGTTTAATTAATGGTGTTGAGAATTTGCACATGTTTTTTTTTTAGAGTAATAAAAACTAAGGTCATATAAACAAAATGTTTCTCTGTTTTATTTTTCCTTTGGCTGCTAAATAGTTCTTCTTTTTTCTGCTGTTAACGTAAAAATAAATAATAACAACAACATAAAAATTATTTTTTTATTTATTGTTTAGCTGGTTTAATAAATAAAATTGTAAAATAATAAAAGTTTGCAACATGTTGTTATAAATACTATGTAAAATTTGTATACAAAGTTTTGTTTTTGTTTTGTCATATTTACAAAAAAGTTAGTGATACATTTTTTATCAATTTTTAAATTTAAAAACTATTTTCTATCTAATTAATTTCATTAATTAAAATTTAGGATAAACAAGAAAAAATGATAAAACAAAATATGAAGTTGAATTATAGAGAAATTCTTTGGTGACGCAATTAATCCCCAGAAGAACTTATCCGTTTATTAAAATATAAAAAAATATACTTCAAATTATCTACAATTTATTAACTTATTATTCGAGTTGCATTCATAAAATTATTATTTATTCTGTTTAATAGTTTCCGAGATATTGAAAAATTTTTTTCAACAAAAATTAAATTTCACTTTAATTTTAAAACATAAAACAAGTTTTTGGTTTTTTTTTTTTTTAATTCCTTTTACATTTTATATAATTTTTAAAATTGATATCTTCACTTAATAATGTATTAAGTCAACACTTATTTATCGATTTTTATTAACATATTTAGCAATATAATCAAAAATAAAACATAAAATATATAATTTCCGATTTATTACGTTTTTTTCCTAATCATGTGAAGCAACGTAATTAGTTTTTATCTCAAGCCCTAGTGCACGTTTATAAAATTTAACTCCAAAATTAACAACATTGAATCTAATTCTTGTTTACATTAAAATTGTTTCATAATATTGTTTTTGAATCCAAAATTAAAAATTTGTTTCCATTTAATTTTACATTTAACAGAAATTTTCTTTTACAAAACTTTAATAGAATTTAAAAAATTATTTATTAATATGATCGTAAAAATTATAAAATTTAAATAAAATTAAATATTTTACAATATTTTCTTTTCACTTTCCCATCTACATTTCTTTAATTTTCTCCAACAATTTTTAATGATAAGAATAAAAATATTAAAAAACACTAAATATATATAAAATAAGTGTTTGTTGCTACGTGTGTTTATTGCATTTTCCTGTAAACATAAGGAATGTTTATGTGTGTATTGTGGTGGTTTTTAACACGTTTCATTTGATTTTGTTGTTGTTATGTGTTGTTTTTGTTTTTAATAAGATTTAAGTATGTCATCCATTATATTTTATTATCAATTAATTTTATATGAATGTATGATTAAGAAGAATATTAGAGCATGTTTTAGTATAAATTAAATTGTCTCATGTAGTGTGCCTCCCCTTCTCTTTTGTGGAGTTTTTTTTTCATAAAATTTTATTTTAATTATATTTCTTATTTAATAATGGCCTCCAGTCAAGAAAATCTAATAAAACGTATACGTTTGTATGTGTGTGTGTGTATTTTAGGTAAATAAAGGAAATATCACACAAAACAGAAACTACTTTTAAATTTTACACTCTCATATTAAATAAAACATTAACTAGAAAGAAAGAAAGAGTAAGAGTGTTACAATTTAAATTGTTTGTTTACATTTACTCCACTTCATTAAAAACATATTAAGAAGCATTAAGAAAGAAGGGTGGGAGAGTATTGCACCTTCTGCTCTTTGTTTACAATTAGTGCATTTTTTTTTTCTTTTTTGTTTGTTTACCTTTTAAAACAAGGATGCCACTACCTTTCATAGCAATAAGTTCACTTAGAATATAATAATTAAAAAATAATAATATTTTGAAAACTTCAATATAATTTATTATTAATTTCAATGTAATTTATACACATACATATATAGTACTGTAATAAACACAAAACTTAAGCATTAAAATTTAAATTTTAAAGGTTTTATGTTATAAGAAAATGTATTTTAATTTATTAAAATCAAATAAACAAAAAATACGCAAAAAAAAAACTTTAATGAAAAAAATAATAATAAAGAAGAAAAACATAAAAAGGTTTTCTAAAAACTAAACAACAACAACAATAGCACACATGATACACATACATTACGAAGAAGCTGATCAAATTGTATGTACATATGTATGTATATATTTTTCTTATTGTATTGCAAATGGTTGATGGCATTGATTGGTTGCCAATAAAATAACCTTTTAACGCGTGTATGTTGGGATTTTTACAGATTTTTCTTCAATTTTTTTGTTAATTTTTCTATTTTTGTTACATTCAGAGCAGAAAACAAAACAAAAATTGTACATATATTTGTGCTATTTTTCATTTAATTATATTTTATTGAAGTGTGACAAATATTTAATGAATTTTTGCTTGGCTTGTGCGACTTTTTGTAAATGTGTTTTTAAATAAAAAAACCCACAAAAAGAAGAAAAACTCAAAATTCTTTTAATTAAGGTAATTAATTATTTAAATAAAAAAATATATATATAATATAATAATTTCCGGGATTACAAAATAAAAATGCTCCCTCTTAATATAAAAAAGAAATATTAATTAATGTTTTAAAAATTTTATTTAATTTAAAACAAATAGTGTGTTAAAAGCATTAAACTAAATACTGACAACAAGCAAAAAAATATAAATTTGGCAAATATTTCTAGTAAGAATTTTTAGCTATTGCTATTGTTGTTGTTGTTTTATTTATATTTATAAATAAAATAGAAATATTTTTTTTTTTATTAAACAAAAAAACAACAATAACTGTAGTACGTAAGAATTTAAAGCAAAAAAGTACACGCGTCAGCAACCATTTAGATTAAAACAAGTACCCACTAGTATGGCATCGCTATTTACAATATATTTTTTTACTAATTTACTAATATAAAAAGGTATGGCAACTTTTACACTTAAAAAAAATAATTTTTATATTCTCTTAAACCAATAAATTTAATATAATAAAAAAAAACTTCAGAATTATAAGTAAATATTCATTAATTGAATCAATCAATTGATTTTCTTAAAATACACTTAAAGAATAAAAATGGTGTCAAAATTCCCCACACTTCTGATCGCATTGATAATTTATGATACCGGCTTTTTGATACTAATTGTTAACAAATTTATTAGAAAACTTTAGTTACTTGATAACGCAATGATGTCAACGTAATTGCTATTAGAATTCGATTTCCCTTAAGATTTAAAGACGCACTATTGATTTTGAATGCAAAAAACCTCCCTTCTACCAACATATTTGAAAATATTTGCTCTGTTTTCGTTTTCATTAATATATATTTTATTTATCAATGAATTGTTTATCATACGTGTTAAATAATTGTTTAACAATCCAGTTTATTTATATAATTTTTTTCAGTGTTCTATTCAATGTGTTAAACTAAACTAAAATTCACTTCAAGAACAAACTTTTTTTTCAAAAACAAACTAAAAAATTCTTATTTGTTTTGTTATTTGAAATATTTTAGAAATAAATGGAAATTTTTTTATGTGATTTTTAAATTTAAAATTGTATTTTAGTTACACTAAACAATTTTGTTTTCTTGTTTTTAATTTAAAGAAAAATGTTTTTTAGTGCCCCCAAACAAAGTACGCTAATGACAACAACTACAACAACAATAAAATAAACGTCATTAACTAAACTAAACATAAATCTTTCAATTAGATTTTAAAATAAAAATAACCCAAAAAATATTATAAAAATCAAAACACTTGCATTTAGTCAAGAATGAAAGGTGTCCATTAAAAAGTTAACTAGAAATGGAATCAAATTATGAGTCACAAAATTTAAATAAAAAATTTAGGATAAATTTAAGGAAATCCAAATAAAACTATAGATAGAGCCTTATTTTAAGTATTTTTTTTATGAAATTCATCATATATCCTGTAGATTTTTCAATGTTGTATTGTAAAGCAGAGTTGCAAGTTCAACATTAGTTATGAAAAACCCCAATACACTCTATACATTTTCCAAATTTTTAATCTTATTTCATACAGTAGAGTTTTCAAAAATCTTAATTTTGAAAGTTTTTATTTATTTGTTTGTTTATTTATTTATTTATTTATTTATTTATTTATTTTTTTTTTCTAATTATTTAAAGAGCAAAATAATTTTTTTGATCTATTAGGAAATTTATTTTAAAATAAACGATTCTTTATTCGACAATATTCAAAGAATAAGAGAGAGAGACAGAAGGATGGACATCCGAATTTCCTCAAACAATTAGTTGAAGTAACAAAATCATTCAAAAACATTGGTTGCAACAAGATGAATGAAGAACATGCAAAATTAATATAGTTGAAATTTTAAATGCAAATAAGGCAACCGTTAAAATGGTCTTTATCAGAGATAATCTTCTTTACTTTAAATCCGTATAGCTTCACTCCTGAGGTATATGTGGGGTCGCCCTTTCAAACTAAAAATTATACGCTCCTATACTATGTAAATCGATCCAGATAATTAGAACTTACAATTTATAATTTCTAAAGTTTTCCATTCTGTAATGGAACTGAATTTATATAAATGTACCACAAAACAGGAGAAGTATTTTAAAAAATAACGATTCCCTCTTTATCGTAAAAAAATTGATTCCCTCTTTATCGTAAAAAAATTTGAGCTCAATTGAAAAAAGTACTAAGCCTCTTTTCTACTTTTTGAACAGACTAGTTTTCGCGATAAATCGCAATTTGTAAATATTGAAGGTTATCTCGAAAACGATTTGTCTGATTTTGTTCGAAAAATAATTTTTTACAAAATTTCTTTTTTTATTTTGGATATCTCCAACTGTTGATGGCATTAAAAAGTGGAAATGGAAGAAATACTTGAAGGCAATTTTAATTAGTTTTTTTTTTTCAACAATATCAGACAAGTAGTTTTCGAGATATGCTTTAATATATAGTGTAATCTTTTTATTTTTTAAAAATTAGTTATTATTATTATTATTATTATTATTATTATTATTATTATTATTATTATTATTTTTTTTTTTTTTTTTTTTTTTTTTGATAATGTTAATCTAAATTTATTTTAAAATAATTAATATTAATAACTATAATAATGGGGCCTACCCTCACAATATTTGCAACATTTTGCTGGTGGTTCATCTGAATCAGCAATGACCGGCATGGTCCCCCGCGAAGGCCCACACAGCAAATGTTGAAAATGTTTATTAAAATTTTAAAAACATCAGCATAACACGTCAGTCAATACGAAACTAAAGTAGTTTGAAATTTTTTTGGTATGAAAAATTTCAAAATCTTTTTTAAATCCTTTTTTCTTTTTTTAATTAAACACAATTTTCAACAAACTTTAAATTCAAACTTGCTTTTGTTTTGTTTTATTTTATTTATTTATTTTTTTTTTCTTTAAATATTTATTTAGAAATTGGAATGTTGTTTATTTCAAATAAATTGTATTTCACTTGGTAGTTTTCATTTTTAAATTTATGACTTTTTGCTTTTTGCTCAACAGAAAAGAAAAGAAATATATGAAACTTTTCAACATAATTTGCTAAATACACTTAGCATTTTCTATAATTTTTTTTTATTAAATTAAAACAAAGTTTATTTAAATAAACACTTGTTTTTATTTGCTTTTTTTTTTCTTCTTTTTTGTAAATTCGTTGAATAAATTTTCTTAATTTATGGAAATTTTCAAAATGGTATGTTTAATTGAATTTTAGTGATTTAAGGTTTGAAATATTTATTTATTTTCTTTTGAGGGTTTAATTAAATTTTTTTGATATCTTCAACATTTTTTTTTTCTTTGGGTATATTTCAAATTTTATTTTTTTTTTCATTTTTTTATTAAAATAATTTCAATATCATTTTGTATATATATATATTTCAAACACTATTTTGGACATTTCCAAATTATTATTATTATTATTATTATTTTTTAATTTTTTAAATTCTATAATAATTTCTTTTTAAGATTTTTTTTAATTTAAAAGAAAAAAATTGATTATGTGTATGCGCGCTTTAAAATCCAATACGTTTTAACGTGAAACCTCCGCAGAGACCACTGACATGATTTTTTCGATTCGAATTAAATGTTTCATTAAATTAAAAAAAAAAACAAAAAAAAAATAACATACGCCGAAAAAAACATTTACGAAAAATTCTTATAGCTTTTCTTTTTTTTTATTTTATTTTTCCTTTTGTTTTTGAGAAAATTTTTATTTACTCTCTAAGTGTTAAAGGAAAATTATTTAAAAAGATCACACACATAACAGAAAATAAGAAAATTCTTAAATAAAGAGAATTCTTATTTTCTTACTCTTTTATTTACGACTAAAAGAAAATTCGAAATTTCAAATAATATAAAAATTTTCATTAATAGTGCGTTTGTTTCATTCGTATAAAAGTTTTTCAATTTTTTTGTGAATGAATTTTTTGAAAACTTTTTTCTTTTCAAAACTCTTTATATTGTCACTCTCTCTCACTCTCTCTCTCTCTCCAATTTTATTTTAAGTGTGTAAATTTCGAAAATATTCGTAAATTGTTATATAAATTTTATTTTCTTATTCGAAAAAAAAAGAAAATATAAAAACAGCATAATAATAAACAAGTAGTTGTTTTCCTTTTAACAATGTGAAAATGTTAATGATGAACGATAAAGAAAAACGATAAATCGAAAAGAAAAGTAGCAAAAAAGTCAAGTTGAGCAAAATTAAAATATTTCGAATAAAGAAAAGGTGTGAAAGTGTTTTTAATTGGGGTGATCGTAAGATTTATTTTTGGGGGCCAAGGGGAGGGAAAGTGTTAATAAAATTTTAATTTGAAAAATAATTAAATTATATTTTGCAGTTAATATATTAAAATATAATTATGGCAACATAAAAGTAATGTCATTTGTCATAATGGTTGAGGCAACTTGTCGTAAGATTTCTAAAAATATATATTTATATGTACACGATATGAAACAATCTTTATGTCTGTACGTCTTTCTATACACTGGAGTTAAATGGATCGTAAATGGCGTTTACTTCTGGGAGAGGTGACATAAATATATTAATTACTTTTCTATTTATTATTATATTATATTTATTATTTTTAGAATTTAGAATACGATTTGTTTGGGTAGAAGTGAATCCAAAAGAATACCCAAAGGCAATACAAATTTTGTTTCAGGTCCAATTATCAATATTATTTTACAAGTTCTGGGTCCAGTGTTTTATTAGTAAAAAGCAAACTTGTCTATTGAATAAAGAAAATTTGAAGTCGATATCTTCACCGAGTCCAAAATAAAGGATTTTGAATATAAAAGTTTTAAAAATTATGATTTGTTGTGATTTTTTTGGCGGAAAAGTGTCTGCTCTCTTTTTATCTATTTTTTTTAACACATACAAATTTTATATTCTTCTGAAAGGTATCTCCACAAAGATGACTTTAAAATAGAAAATAATTCCAAAAATCCAAGCGATAAAGGTACACATTTTCTCGAATTCAGTCTATATTTTCTAAAATTCCTTTCCATTTTAATATTTATTTGGATTTTTTTAATATTAGCTATCACATTGTAACGACTTTAGCACGTCATTATAATTTGATAAAGCAAAAGAAAAATATTTGGCAAAATATAGTGAGAAATACATTTTTTAGAAGAAACTGTTTTTTTTATATAATAATCGGATTTTGACTAAAAATGAAAATTTTAATTTTTAATGAAAACTTTAATTATTGATAAAAAAATAATAATTGAGTTTTTATTACTGAAATTTTTATAAATTATATAATGCAGCAACCATACAATGGCTATAGCCATTAACATTAGATTACATAACCAAATTATACTAAATTAAAATGTAAATGACTGTACACGCAGAGAAAAAATATGGTTCTGGTGACCATAAACTAAGAGCAACATACTA
>MINK01004822.1:5707-21695 GCA_001735545.1 Phormia regina
CCCTCTAATTTTTTCAAATTCTTCTTCCACTAATGTTACTTCTAAGTCTTTGTAGATGTTCTCGTTCCTTATGTACCATGGCGCCCCTCTCCTAAGAATTTTTGATTGTGCCATCTGTATAAGATCAATACTAGTGTTACTTGTCGTTCACGTTTAGATTTGTTGCTGATCACCCAATGGAGATTGGAAGCTTTAATTTTCATATGAAGCCTCTTGGCTTCAATGTGCCGACGCCATGTAAGACGTCTGTCTAAACGAATACCGAGGTAATTTGCATGATCAGATTGTGAAATATTTACGTTTTTAAGCGAAACTGGTGGACAGTTTTCTCTCCTTAATGCAAACGTAACGTGTTTACTTTTGAGTTCATTTACTGGTATTCTCCAATTTTTCAACCACGTCTCCACATTTTTAAGGTATTTATCTAATTCTCTAGATGATTTTTATGTTTTATGTGGAATACTTTCTCAAATAGCTGCGAAGTTTTCCATGCTTTTGGAAAAACGCCTTGTGTCAAGATCGCATTAAATAAAGCAGTCGGAGTTGTTATAGCCACATTTGGTAGGTTATTGATAATATATGGTGTTATAAAATCAGCCGGGTGATTTCTTCAGTTTAAGATTCTCATTTATAACTTTTCGTATGTCCTCTTGACATACGAAAAATGATTGTGAGGGTCCTCTAAAACAAAGTCATTCATTGGGGGGTTTGGTTGAAAAACATTACTTAAGTGGTAAGCAAATATTAAGGCTTTATCTTCGGCAATTCGTGTGGGGCTTTGACATATAAAATTTCTCGTCCGGTTTCAAATATTTTTATATATTCTTGCTTTCGAGTTATATGCTTTTGGAATTTTAAGTGTCTCAATTTTGCAAATTTCATATATATCCCAATATTTCCGACCATTTGTCTTAATTTTTTCTTTACTTAATTTAAAAGCAAAATTATTTACTGAATAAAGTTTAAACTCGATATATTTAATTGCAAAAATGGGTTTGTGTGATTCCAATAAACCAAGCGACCAAAATTACTAAAAGTCATGCCATTAAACTCTGACTGTACTCTCAATAACTTAATCATTCATCACAATTGATTCCTCCTTGCATTGCAAAGGGCAACAAAAGTATGGAATCATTCTGAAAATATATAGACTGAGACAGCTGAATATTACTCTCAGTAAATAGTAATATCAAAATATCAAAGACTAACAAATTTTTTTTTAAGAAATCTTCTAGGAAATGGTTTAAATTTTTTCGTTAAGACTCAATATCATATTAGATGTTACATTTATTTGTAAAATTTTAACGATTTGTTTTGTTTTGTCTGGCGGGTTTACTAATATGATGGTAATATTAAAATAGACGCATTATTGCTATTAATACAACTGCAACAAAACTAACAATAGCAAAAAAAAACAATGAAAGCATCAAAGACAACAATCAAAAACGAATCATAAAGGGCGGTAAAAAGAAACGAATGGTTAAATTGATAAGTTACTTAAATATGGAAGATTTAATGTGATACAGTTTTGCAAATAAAATCTGTACAACTTAAGACAAACGGCTTTATATATCTACCGAATGGAAAATAGGCAAAATTTCTAGAGGAGACATTTGAACTTATTTTCTTTGTGTATAAATTAACTTTGTCTATAAATTGATCTTTTACACCACGAGATTAAAACGAATTGATGCAATGATTGTTTGCAAATTCGTCACCGCTTGTTAAAATCATTAATGAAAATTTATTTCAATTGATATCAAGTTGACACCATTTCAGTATTGATTTGTAAACGAAGAGTATCAAAAAGCCGATACCGAAAATTATAAATGTGATCAAAATATTTTATTTTGAATAGAATTTTTACATCAATGCAACTGATCACCAATTATGATCAATAATAATATTAGAGTGTCAGGTTTTCACAGAGAAATCCAACTCAAACTTTTGGGGGAGAAAAAAAAAATAGAATGATTTTCTCAACTATTTCCTTAAAATTAATGTTTTATATATGATGCTATCAAAAGTTTTTCACTGACTTCCCATATTCCAGTAGTCTGTCTTGGAGTTAGTGTTGTTTTTGGAACGATACCTGAACGAATGTAGTAAACTCTAATGATATTAAACGTCTCGACCTCACTTAAATATCATTCTAGGATTACTTAAATAATGTACCCCCATTATACATTATACGGAGCACGAAATTTTTCAAATATGAGATAAGATTCTAATCTAGAATCTATTTTTCTCATGTGAGAACACAGATCAAGTTTGATTCCTGAATGGTTCTAATCAAAGGACATTAAGAAAATATCCATCAATCTACGTCATTGTGGCTTTCGATATCATCAATGCATCTTAGGCAATCGGTTGCACAACAATGTATACTTGGTCCAACCACGGTGCACGATGTTAATTGTTTGACACATTTTGACGTCAAGTTTTTTTCGTCTACTTAATTTGACATTTATTTGTTTTAGTGTTTGACAAACTCAACCATGGAGAGGTTCTCAATTGAGCAGCGTGTAGATTCTTGAGGTCTTTTACAGAAATGCATTTCGTGATTTATTCAGTCGGTATAATTGACCAATTATGTCCCAAATCGGAAGAATTGTGCGAAAAAATTCCCTAAACCGCGTTTGTATGCCTGCTTGACCAATCCATTCTGAGGAAAACATTAATGTTGTTCGCTATAGTGTGGAGAGGATTGGTGAAGCAGTTATCATGAATTATGTTCGACACAATGACCCTTTTGCGAGAGAAATTTACTGGCAGTGTAATTGAGATTTGTGAGGTTTGATGCCACCAAGAACAATTCAAGACCAAAAGGATGAGAAAATTCAGTGACATTGAACCTCAATTATGCCTCAGAATCATTAAAAATATGGTCCATCGGATAGATGTTACCGAAGCTATGGCAAGCGTGATAAATCCTTCTATAATAATAAAATAATATTATGATAATCCGCTGAAAACTTTTTGCTTTATTTTTACAGTTTGTACATTCTAGGTCCTCGAGTAAACCTTAAACTATCTAGCTATGTCCGTCCGTCCGTCTGTCTGTAAAGTTATAGTTCAAAAACTAGAAAAATAAAGTGTCCTTCATAACTCCAGTTTAAACTTTTTGGTTTATATATTATGGATCAACGAGAAAATCTATAATGATGTAGCGTTGCCCGTCTGTCCGTCTGTCTATCACAAAAATTATGGACCAAAAACTAGGAAAATAAAGTTTAAATATTTGACAAAAACCATATACATCAACGAAATTTCTCACGAATAATTCAAGGACTAATTTAAATTCGGTAACAGAAAATGGTGGTCCCATCTCTCAAACAAGACGAAACATTATCAAAATTTTCTACAAATAGCATCATTTAAGGTGAATTTTTAAAAAGTTGCATTAACGAAAAAATCTATAACGATCTAGCTTTGCTCGTTCGCCTGTCTACCACAAAAATTATGAAACGGAAACTAGGAAAATAAAGTTTAAATATTTGACTGATATTCTTAACAAAAACCATATACATCAACGAAATTTCTCACAAATAATTCATGGACTAATGTAAATTCGGTAACAGAGAATAAGAGTCCCATCTGTCAAACAAGATGAAACTTTATTAAAATTTTCTATAAATAGCCCCATTTAAGGTGAAATTTTAAAAAGTTGCAGATGGTGGGTATATAACTTTTGACTCCTTGTTGTCCATAGAGATCTTTACTTTCCGTTTTTGAGACATATAAAAAGTTTGGTAAATAAGTTTAAGTTTTAAACTGAAAAACAATCTAAATAATTATTTATTGACCCACGTATAAAGTTTACCCTCAATAACGATAGAATTGTACACGATTTTCGGGTATGTCTGCTTTCAGTTTTTATGCCCAAAAAATGCCAGACAAAAATAAAACAAACAAAAAAGCATAAGGAACAAAAAAAAAAAAAAACACAAGAAGAATAAATCAGACATAACAGAAGCTTAAAGCACTCGCATATATATACACACACATACATCCACATATACGCACAGACTTACACATACACAGAATAACATCCATCCAAATAACTATAGCAGACAGTCAAACATTCATATATAAACATTTAATATTAACAAGGGTTTAAAAATTTGTTTTTGTTGTACTTTTTTGGTTTTGTTTTTGTAAATTTAACCTTCATGGTGGTAGTGATTGTGGTTGTGGCAACAAATACATATAACGATAACGACGAGAATTTTATGCTGTTAGAGCTTGTTTGTCCATAGATCATTGTCCTTGGAGAAGTTCATTCACATTGAACGAAATTCGTTGATTTGCCCACAAAATTCGAATTGTCGATTTTTTTCGTAAAAAAAAAAATGTTCTTTGTGTGTTTTTGTGTCTAAGTATGTAGGATGAGTTTGTTGTTATTGTTGCTATAACTTTTACTGTATACCAATAGATACTTAGATGGATGGATGGATGGATGGCTGTCTGGTTGTACTTGAAAGTATATACATATGTATGTGTGTTTGAAAATAACTGGGATGTGTAGTTCAATTCAGTTCGTTTTATGTAATTTGTTATTGTTGTTGTTGCCTGCAACAATAAAAAAGTTGTTAAATATTTTACTTGTGTGTGTCTGGCTGGTTTTAGATGATTTTTTGTCTGTACTTTTGTCTGTCCTTCTGTCTGCCGATCACTCATCCCCATTTTTACAGTTTATCTCATTGTACTTTTAATTTCTCTCTCTGTTAGTCTGTCTGCCTGTCCGTCCGTCTGCCTATCAAACTTTTGCTCTTTTTCTCCACTAAATTTCAAAATCATTACTGGCCCAAGTTTAAAAAGCCTCAGACATTGATGTTATACATCAACATATAGTTTACTACACACTCATACCTTTAAGTGTATGTGTATTTGTTTGGGTAGACTCCGTTAAACTTTTATGAGTTTGTCTGTATATATGTAGGTATGTATGTACTTATGTATGTTGTGTGCTTTTTTGTAACCGACCTAGGACTTTTCACGTAATATTGTGTATTTTAAGCACGCTGTTTATTATTTGCAGTTTTACGCTTTAATTTCTTTCTCCCTTCCTTAGTGTTGTTGTGTTTTTAGTCTGCTGATTTGTTTTTGCTGTTGTCTTTTTTCATTATTGTTATTATTGTTTTTTTTCTTTATTTTTTTATTATTTTCATTATTACTCGTATTATTTTTTGTCAGTCATTGATTCCCTTACCTTTAATGTCTGTATGTGAGGTTGGTTCATTTATATTTTTGTTGTACTGACTGGCTTTTGTTTGGCGGGAAAAAAAAGTTTTTTTATTTGAATTTTTTTATGGTTGGCGTTTAGTTGGCTCTTTCTGTTGTGTTTGTTTTTATTAAATGCAGCAACGTGGTTTTATGTTCCAATAGGAATATCTGACGTTTCAAACTGGTGGATGGGATTTATTGTACAAGAGACACTCGTAAAAAAATTAATTTGAAATTTAATGAACGTTATTGATTCACTGTTTAATAAATCATATGAATGGTTTTAATATGAATTATCAAATGAATACATTTTAATAAATAAAATTCAGAAGTGTATGCAATATTCGAGGTGAAATACGATAGCTAGGCTGTTGTATTACATGCTGGATTATGAGGTCTTTGACATGAATTGAATTAAGGGTATTTGATATTAGTATATACACTTGAAATATTTGTCCCGACTTCGAATCGTAACTGTTCTATGACCTTATCATAGACGGAACAGTATCACAGAGCTTTTCTATCTCTTCTCTCTCATTATTTCGATAATTGCTGCGGTAGTCATTGTAAGAGAAATTTAAAATTTTCTCAATTATCTTTAAGTATCACAGAGCTACTCTATCTCTTCTCTCTCATTATTTCGATATCATATTTTCTTAATTATCTTTAATACAAGGACCAAGAACTTCAGGTTTTTGTATCCCAATTATGTTCAAAATTTAAGTGGTTTCTTTTGATCACCTAACAATTATAGACCTCAAAAATTTCTATTAATAAAATATTTAGTAGTAAACAATACAAAAAATACTCACCCACCACTGCTGCAAATTGGATGGACTGATAAGTTTAAGGGCTTTTTGCTGCCAAAAAATCTATCGGCAACGGAAGAGAAGATATATTTTCCCCGAGTTTATATTTAGACCACTTTCAGCGCTTTTCAGGTGTGGGTAAGTTTATTGAATATTGTAAGTTTTGTAGGAAATTAACCAGATAAGGAAACTGCAATGTTAGCTTTTATAAACGATTTGTTATACCCTTTACCATAACTGTATCATTCCTTTCGAAATTTCCAGAATTTTCCAAGGAGAAGAAAAAAAGATTTTATTTTTCTATCCGTTGAAATCAGTTTTTAGAAAAAATCACATATCAAATTATAAGGAATATTTCTTAGATTAGCGCTAATAGAAATTAAAAAAATGAAACTAATAATGACCGATATATCACAAAAAATCGAAGAGATCTCAAAAAACGAAACTATTTTCAACTTTATTCTGGGACAGAATAAAATAGCCCGCTATCTTATAGAGTCAAGAAGAAGGGTGATCAAAACTTCTGTCAAAAATCCCCATTACACAGTGGGTCAGAATCCAAATTTTTGGAAATAAATCTGTAACATTTGATCGGCTGGTTTGATTTGCATGAAATAGTGTAGGCGTTGATGAGGAGTGTACAATGTTAAATTTGGAAGGGGGGACACAACAAACTCCTCAGTGGCGGAGCTAAAAAATTTTTAATCGCTAGCTAAATTTTTGGATTTTAAATATTTTTTATATTGTTGTAAGCCTTGATAAGACTTATAGCATCCTTCATGTCCTATTTATCTTTCATAGTTTTCGAGTTATTTGAGCTTGAATTTTTAAACACCATAATTTTGCATGTTCTTCGTCCAGTTTTGTCATTTAAGTCATAGTACTTCCCACCAATTTTATTAGTTTTTTAAATTTGTTAACGACCAAAATTATCTATTGAATAAAAAAATAAGTCGATGTCTTTACCGAATCCAAAAACAAACGATCTTGAGTTTGAAAATTGAAAAAAAAAAAACCTACTTTTTGTGTTTTTTGGCCGAAGAAGTATTTACAATCTTTCATCTCTAAAATAAAATTTTCTTTGGCAACATATAATAATTTTGCACTTTTCTAAAAGATATCTTTACAGAGAACACTTTAACATACAATACAATCCCAATAACTCAAGAGATCAAGGTACACACCCTCCCAAATTTGATCCATTTTCTATGAAAGTTGACTCTGCTTTGCTACACCTATAACTAATTTCATACAAATCCAACTGGTCGATCGGAAGTTACATATTTATTTTCAAAAAATTTCGTCTCTGACCCTCCATGCAATATAAAATAGCCCCTTTATTCTGTTTTTATGGAAGAAAAATCGGTTAATTTGTAACCGAAATGTAGCAATCTAACTTGTTTTGCTCCATAGAGACAGAATCTATGATCGGAGTGATTTAAAAATATTAGCTTCTGAAAAAATGTTGATTAGAACTTTTTCAGTGAAGAGTCTCCACTAGAAGGGAGTAGTTGATTGGTATATTTTAAAACCTTCCAAACTATTTTCCTAGCTCCAGTTTCACATTCTTAAAAATTTAATTTATATTCAGAGAGTGTGTGTGAGAGAGACAGTCACCTAATGTAATTTATGATATATATTTATTACAAGGCACTAACGAAAGACTTAAGCATAGCTTCTGTTATTGATTTCAATGTCTCCAGAAGAAAAAGTTATTAAAAATTACACATTTCCATTCCCTTCTATATTTTGGATTCAGAAACTTCAATTTTAAAATCCCATGTCATAAACATCATCTAATACACCACAACATAACCTCTTTGCTAAAAAAAAAAAACTTATAAAATTTTCCATAAATTTAAAAAGACCAACAAATGCTTTTTCCATCTTCCTTTCATTAAAATCAACAATTCAAAACCTAACAAAAAAAATTACAACTCCAAAAGCACAAAATTCTTAAGAAAAAATGTTGGTTTTGTTGAATTTCACAAGAAAACCAAGAGTTTTGGAAATGGTGTTTTAAAAATTGTTGTTGGTAGGTCTTATGAACCCTTAAAAATGAAATTTATTTTACCCCCAAAAAACTGAAAAGCAGTCAGTGACCTTCAGACACATTCATACTCATACTTTAACAGAAATGCGTAGGTTAATGACAATTCAACAGCAGCAGCAACAACAACAACTATATGTACAGCCAAGGCTATAGTAACAACAAAAGCAACAAAAATAATCCAGACTGTTTTACGAGTGTAAGTATGCAGACGTACATATTGCCGAAGAGTCTAATAAAAAAAGCTTTTTTCCATTGTTGTTGATTGCCTTTGATGTTGTTGTTGCTTCTGTTTTCGTTTTTAGGCAATGTTTTTGTGTATGTAATTGTTTTGTACTGTGTTGTAGTGTAGCGATATACTACTGTTTGTAAAATATAATTTTATATATCATATATTAGGGATTAATAACCCGTTCCTTCCAAAATCAGTTTTTCCTAGATTCAAATTTACCTCTGAGATAGTTAATTACGTCGATGATCTCAAATCAATCCTTTATAAAACCAACATCCAGAATATCGATGTCTGACAGCACTTGGCTGATGATTTATGGCCGTCTACAGTCTATGGATTTATATAAAATCTGCTGCTTCTATAAACGGACTTAAGTATAATTTTTTATGTTAGGTTAGGTTGATAAAGATGGCGTATGGACGCTTTCACCCAGAGTCCGACAGTTTAAGACTGTCAGATTCCAGCCTTCTCAATTCCCACTTACACTCAGACACTAATCTGAACCTAACATATCTCCGTCTGCAACATCCATGCAGCTCTTCGGGGAATAGCACCAAAATAAATTGTGAGACCTATGTAATCTGTAGGTTCGGCTACAGATTGTGTCGTATTACAAAATTGAATCCTAGTTCCTTCAATTTAAATATACAAACTCCTAAATGCGGAGTAAGTGTAGTATGAAGTCCAGTCCAGCGTCTATGGTATTCTTTTCAGAGATGCCAACTGAAGCACATGTCTAAACTGTAGATAGAAGGTTCTTATATCTACACCTTCCATCTTCCACCATTTTGCAGGATGATAGCGGTACTCCGACCAGTTGATCCCTAATTCAGACTAGCTCCAGGTTGGAAAGTCTCATCATTTCGTTCAGAGATTCATTCATTTACCAGCCAGGATGTCGAATATACAATATTGCAAGGAATGGCATTCAAGAACCTTAAGACGGTCTCATGGAAATATTCTCTCTCATTACATTCACTTGTAGCCTTGAGCCGACATTATGGTGATCTGTTTGGCCATGAGGTTCAAAGGTAGCCAGTTCATTAGAACAAATAGAGTAATAGAGTTGTAAAAAGCGCTGAGCTGCGCAGAATCCTTTCAAATATTCCAAAATAAGTAGATTTACCTATAGCTTTCCACCATACTTACGCTCCATACAAAGGTATGGATTTATGTACCATTTTGTATTTCTCGAATTTAATCCCCAAGATTTTCCAATGGCTTTTCTATACATACGGAGCTTGGAGGTTCTTACCTGTGTATTCTGGAGCCAGGATCATACCTAGCACCATCTAACACCTTCAATTCGACGCCATTTAGGCGTCCGTTTTTCTTGAATTGACGCTAAGACCACTGGTTATGATCTACGCATTAAGTAGACCCATAACAGATTGCAGGCATTGAGACATAATATCTAGATATTTTCCAAATACTGCAAAATCGTCAGCATAAGCGACAGTCTTAGAGTTCAGAAAATCAAGTTCCCTAGTAATGAGTTCATGATGCTCCAAAGAAGAGAAAAAAACCCCCTTGTGAAGTACCCCTATTTGCTACCCTGTATATGGTAGATGATCCCATATTGGATATTATAACCCTGTTGGTTAAGAGTCTCCATATGAGGCTGATTACCGACTGGTCTCTACAAGTCCTTCTTGAGACGTTTTAATTGCCTCTGGAGTTACATTATTATAAGCATTCTCTATATCGAGGAAGGCTACTAACGTGAACTCATTATGCTCAGCAGAATTTTCTCATAGTTTTCAAGGGAGAGGATGACACACTCATAGGTTTAAAGTTTTTCGGTCTCCTTTTGGGATAAAAATTAAAAGGAGTCCATGACTCAGGAATATATGAGCATGACAAGCCAGTCCATGACTCAGGAATATATAAGCATGACAAGCAAGCGAAATATATCCGTGTTAGCTAGGAACTATATAATTCGCATTTTCCTGTAGATCAGCAGGTATGATGCCATCTGGGCCCAGAGATAAAAATAGGGCAAAGCTCTTCAGGGCCCATTTTAGTTCACTTTCCGATATGGGAATGAAAATATCTTGCTAAACACTGAAGATAATGCGTATCAATTAAGACATCCAAGGTCTCAAATTTTTTTTCTTAACATTTTGTGCTGCATCATTTAAATAAAAACTTTTGTTGTATTGTAGGGATTTTTAACTTTCATTTGGTACCCATATTAAGTGGAATAATTATGATACATATTTTATATTCAAGTTTAAAGTTTTTTGGAGAAATTGTCAGTTGGGGTGTAGCGTTTCCTTTGGAATCCTGCTAACATTTCTTTTACCGCTTTTGCTTTAATAATGGTGAATAATCGTAAGATATCTGGGCATTCAGGGGAATTGAAAAGGAACTTAAGTACATTTATTTGATTTTTTATTTTTTTCAAATGAAATTAGATCTTAATAAAAATTTAACGAATAATCGAATTATTCACTTGTTTACAATTAACACTACCTAATAATTTATGTATAGATTTTTTATATGTATAAGTGTTTGTCTATATTTATATATATGTATTGAAATGTCTATGTGTTTCTGTACAAAAAAAAAAAAAAAAACATATACAAACTAACAACAAATGCTTCCTAAATGTTAAAATAAAAATCAAAAGAAAAAGTCTAGAAATTTTTTTTCGGTTTGTTTGTAATGTTTCAACAAAAGTTCAAAGTTCAGACGCACATTTT
Organism: Phormia regina; assembly: GCA_001735545.1. Taxonomy (NCBI): domain Eukaryota; kingdom Metazoa; phylum Arthropoda; class Insecta; order Diptera; family Calliphoridae; genus Phormia; species Phormia regina. Next base: position 16,730 of record MINK01004822.1, read on the forward strand.
TTTTTTTTTTTTGTTATAGTTGTTATTAGACTAGACCGTCTGTAATTGGCATGTTGAAGAACTATGTTTCGGAGATGGAGGACAAAGAAATAATGTGACAAACTGGCTGACAATGACTGCAACAATTCATTGTTCCCAACTAACTAAAATACCCTTTAATGAACTAAGTACGATATGGTGTATGTGTACAAAAAAATAAACGGAAAGTATCTTTTTTGCAATATAGTACGAGTATATAGAAAATCGTTTTACTGCGTCGCAAATACCGTAAATGTCAGCAACAGCAGCAGTAAGCAACAGTCAGTCTGTTGTTTTAAATTTTTGCCTTCTGTATTTGTTTCATATAAAAACAACAACAACAAAATTATATAGCAAATAAAATTTGTGGATTTGGCGCACGGTTACTGCTTAAAAGGAATTGATTCTTCAAATGTTAAATGTTAAGGAAACCGTTATTAAGATCGTTTAAAAAAAATAAAGAAATTAAATATAATTTATTTTAATTGGAGTTATCTAATTATAACTGTTTGTGAGAAAAAACTGTATTAGAGTCTTGGTACTTTTTAGTGCCATTGATCCAAATTGACTGAGAAAGTTCGTCCGCAGAATGTTTTTCACTTTTTGCATGTATGTAAAGTTAAAGTTTATGGTCAACATTTTTCCCATTCAATTGATTCCTTTAATAAACTGTTAAAGTTTATTTTATATTTTAGTTTAACGTTGTTAATATCTACTTAACGGACTGCCTTTATGCGAAGAAATATCATTGAACTTTTCTCCTTGTTCTCAATATTACGTTTGTTTTTGTTTTCTTTTGTGTTTTTTTTTTTTCTCTCTCTTTCATTTTGATTTTTGCATTAGAAAATCAACACGCAACACCGATGATGTCTGCTCTAGTATTGTTATGTCGTTGCAGACCCCACTATATCTGTTATCCGCTACAATACATTTTGCGCGACCCTTTTGTACATTTCACTTGATTTGGGGAACTCAAAGTAGAAAAAGAAGCGCAAAATAAAAAGAGAACACAATTCATTGTCTGTGCACAATATGTTCAGATTTCATACATATGTACTGTTCGTATGTAGTACGAGTAAGTTGATTGTCTGTTTATCTTCTTTTTTTGTTTTTGTTGTTGTTTTTTTGCGAGACTGTTTGTTGTCCGTCTTTGCATCTGTTTGTTTGAGTTCCATTTTTTCTCATTTTGGTATCCAATTTTTGTTCTTTTTGTTGTTGTTGTTGTCGTTTATTATATGCCTACCCAGACATCTTTTGGTTTTGGATTTTGATATAAGAACTTTATTATTGTTTTGTTTGGGTTACATATTTGTTTTTATAGTCTGCATTTAAACGCGCACAATTGAAATATTTACATACATATGTATGTATGTGTGTATATAGTTTTTTTTGTGTCGATTTTTATTCGAGTGTACGCTACAGCACACTTTTTTGTAACAAAATATAAGTGAATATATGAAGAACTATAGGAAGATCCATTTGGAAGTTTTTTTTTTAATTTTTTTATATATATTTTGCAATATCAGTTAAGGTAAGTTCATATTAATAAAATATTTGATCAAAATGACTTAACCTCTAAATAAAACATTTTCTAAATTGTCCATTTTAATGGAAAAATATTTTTTACTTAGCAATAATTATGCTATAATCTCTTACAAATCATTTGCTCTCATCAAAGAATTCCAAAATTTGGTCAAATACTTGACAAATGTGAAATGGGCTTTACAATTAAAATCAGATTTAAATTAATTTATTATGAGAAAATTTTAGAAAACTTTGGATTTATTTACCATATAAAGAATATGGACTAGGAAATATGGATTAGAGGCTTATTACTTACGAGCTGATTGACCCTGCGTTGCACGCATTTTATTAAATACAAACGTATTAAATAAATTAAAATTAAATTTTGTATGTAGATTTTTAAACCGTCATATTTTTGAACCAGAAAGAAACATGGTTCTAAAATTCTAATGGTCAACACTTGTATTAAATTTCCTTGACATCAGAGATCCGATTGGGTTTTGACATGGGATCCATTTTGTCATGGTTTTCACTGACTTCGAAATACTTTTAAATATAATAAATCATCATATAAACGATAAAGATATGGTCATAACTTAGGACCATGTCTTTAGATTAAAACTTATAGAAAATACAAAAAAATACCATCAGAACAAAAAGGTACCATAACATTCTCTCTTATTAATTCATATTCATTTAATTCATTAATACCATCAGAACAAAAAGGTACCATAACATTCTCTCTTATTAATTCATATTCATTTAGGACCTTAAATTCATGTTAAATATTATAGGACATTCAAAAAATACTATTAGAAGAACAAAAAAGTACCAGAAAATCCCCTGTTATGAATTCACATTCACTTAAGACCATATATCGTTTATTTCATGTTTCTATTTTTTATAATTATAGAAAATTAATAGAGGAACGGAGAGGGAAAAAGGGAAATTTCCCTCTACAAAATGAAAAATCTTAATGCCTAATTTGTATTAAATTATAAAATTTAAAGAAATAGTTGTGAAAATCATTCTATTTTTCTTCCCCCATATCTTTAATTTTATGTTTTTAGTTAAATATTATAGAAAATTCAAAACGTATTATTCAAATACCAAAAATGTATCACAAAAGTACCCCTCTTACGAATTCTCATTAACTAATGATCACATATTCCACATTTCATGTTTTGTAGGTTTATAATTATAGAAAATTAAAAAAGTGCCATTAGAAAAAAGAAAAGGTACCACAAAGTCCATCTTTATGAATTCTTTCCAAAATCGGATCATGCCTATATAATTTCATGTTTCTAGGTTAAATATTACAGAAAATTCAAAAGATACCATTAGAAGAACTAAAAGTACCAAAAAGTCCCTCCTATTGAATTCTTACTCATAGAGCCATATAACTTTAAGTACCACAAATTCCACTTGTGTAAATTCTTATTTATATAGGACTAGGTTTTCTTAATTTCATGTTTAATGTTATGGAAAAATAATTACTACGATTTAATTAAATGTAATTTCCCGCATTTACCCCCTTTTTTAGTACCATTTTTTTTTCACCCACCAAAGTAGCAAAAGTTGCATTTCAATAAATTTATAAATTGTACTGGTATCCCATATTGAAATTCTTATATGAATATTGCAATAAATATAATATTAACAAAAAAGTTTTATGGAAAAAGTACCAAAAATTTCTACCCTTTTTACTCCTTAAATGTTTGAATTTCTAAAAAGTACCAAACTTGTATTTCTCATTTTTTATGAAGTTATGAACACTATATAGAATTTATCTGTATGTTGGTTGGTTCCAAAGATACATATGGTGCCAAAAAAAGTACCAAAAAAAAAAGTATTACCCGTTTTCTCCCTAAAACGGCAGATTTTCAATAAAGTACCAATAAACGATTATTTTTTGAATGAATAACGATAACTGTTCAACTTTTTTGGTATCTTTATTAGTTTGCGAGTTATAAGGTTAGCGATATTAACCGTTTCTACCCTTCTTAGTGAATCTATATAGATAGAGACCTATATTCCAAATTTCGTCTTTTTAGCTTCAGCCGTTTGGGCTGATGATGGGATGATGAATCAGTCATTCAGTCAGTAACGTTACAAATCCCTCAGAGGTACAGCTAAGAAAACTCAAAATAGGATAAATCTGCTGTAAAGAAATTTAAATCACTAGTCAAATTTTCGTGTCTGGCCCGAACTTATTAAAGTATAAACTGGCGTAGTTTCAGTTTAATAAAATATATTGATTTCAATCTTTTTCCACATATCTCTGTGAAGATAACTTTTAAAGAATTATAAAATTAGCATATGTTATTAAAGAAAATTTCGCTTTAGAAAAAAAGAGCACGAATACTTTTTTAGGCCAAGGAGTAAGTTAATATTGTCCTGTTATATATTTTATTAAAAAGGTGTTTTTAAATGCATTTAAATGGCATACAATTAAGATTAGACAGTTATATAGATATATTAGATATAGATATATTAGATAGATAGATATATTGAAATTTTAAAAGGCTATAACTCGCAAACCACGAAAGAGCGAAAGATATGTATATCACTATAATCTAAAGTAAAAGTACTCTAGAAGCTGTATCAAAATTATTTTAAAATCAATACTTCCGGTGACCTTGATTTATGTCATGTTTTTACATCCCATATAAATTTGTTTAACTTATTTTCTTCGTTTTTTAAAGATATTTCTAAATAGTTTTAGCTCCGTCCCTGAAGGTTCTATTGGCTCCTTCTTCCAAACTTGGTATTGAACACTCCCCTACTAAGACTATACCAAATTTCAACAAATCCCTCCACCCAATCAGGTTTAAAAATTACCGATTTATTTCCAAAAAAATTTCAATTCTGCCTCACTGTGTATTGAACCCTAAAGTCGTCGCTTATTACTCCTCAAAACAATAATCTTTATACTTGAATGTCTTCTAAAACAAAACAAAAAAATCTTCAAATTCTTTTAGTGTAAACTCGAATTGTCGTCTTCAATTAAATTTTACACAAAACAAATGCACCACTATTTATTTTATTTCATTTCATCTCTTTTTCGTTTTAGGAACAAAATTGTGAATAGATATTTATTGTTCATTTTGCGAAAATGTGCATTTTGTTATATAAGCGACACAAAAATGCCGCCAGGAATTTGTCGTTACCCAAAAGAATTTAGTTTAATGTCTGAATTCCTTTTAATATTCTACTCTAAGTTTTTGTTTTATTTTTTTGCCTGTTTGTGTGTTTATATTGGGGTTTCATTCAATTCTTCAGTCAGACAGAACATCTGAAATGAGGAGTTAAGTATTTGTCGTGTGTCACTCGAGTGTCTAGGAAATTCTCAGCCGTTTTATATTTTATTTTTTTTTTTTTTTTGCAATTTTAAAGAAAATTATAGTAAACATTTGTCGGTTTA
>MINK01004832.1:0-13375 GCA_001735545.1 Phormia regina
CCTTAAAAATTTAAATATTTTAATGAAATTTGACACAAATAAGTTTTATGTAAGTATAAATCCATGTGCCACTTGAACGTGCATAAATCCGGGAATTTCGGGAATCCCCAAAAAGTGCATAAATACATGTGAATCTTAGTATCGACATAATATTCTGTTTTTATTTTCAACTCAATACAAGTATAGGTCCGAATTTTGGTACACATAAGCAATGGTGTAGGGTATCATATGGTCGGTCTTGACCCACTATACCTTCTTCTCTCGTTTTATATCGTGTTACAACAAGCTGAATACAAGTTGATTCTTCTGAAAGATCAGCTCCTCCTCTGCAAGTATTTTATACATTCAATGCGATTCAACTAGTAGTTTAGGACATATGGATTTAATATTAAAAAAAAAAAAAAAAACTTAATGAAAATATTTTCTTTAATAAAATAAAGTATTCAATCAGACAAATTAAATTTTTTATTATTATTATTTTTAATTACAATGATTTTCAATTTCTCTCCCTCTAACATATTAAATCAAACACAAATAAAACAACAAAACAATTTTCTAATAGACATTTAAATTACAAACATTCCACAGGTTCGTTACAGGTAATTAAATTAATTCAATAAGTAGTTGACAGCCGGCATATTCCAGATAATAATGAAAAGCTAAATAAACGTATTTGTTTGCTAACAAACAAATGTTAAAGAAAATAAATTCATTTCCTTCATATTGCTTTTGATGGCATGTGCCAAATGACAAAAAGAAAAAAAAAATATGTAGAAGAATTATAAAACTAATCTCTACTAAGTATTTTTTTCTTTCATCCTTTGCTTTTTTTTGTTGCTATAAAATACATAAATTTAATTGCATGTTTTATTCAATAGTCTTTAAACGTGTTTCTCTTCTATTTCCATTTTAGAAAAAATAAAAAAATAAAAAATTTCTTATTTATGTTTGAATTGAAAATTCTGAGTAAATATAGCAATGGGCACGTTTCAGTTTTAGAAACAAGGAGGGAGTGAAGGAGTTAATTTAGTTGGAATATATTTTGTGTTACAGTTTTGACATGATTTTGTTAAAACGACATTTTACTACGAAGAATCTCTAGCATAATAACAATAATAATGGAAATGGAAAAGTTTTCGTATTTATTAATATTCTGAAGAAATTTAATAAATCAAGTAATGTTTAGACGTTAATAACTTAGCAATTTTAAACCGAGAGGAAGGGTATTTTAATTTAAAAATATTAAATTTAAAAGTTTTATAAAAAGAATCATAATTAAGTTTAACTAATTTATGTTTATATACATATAAGTTTCGAAAATGTCTTTGGTATGAGAATTATTTACATAACAGTGTCCCGTTGACAAGAATTTTATAGGATATTTGTGAAAAATAAAAAATATAAATAGAAATAATTGTAAAGGACTTGAAAAGATATAGAAAGCTTACTCTCTCAAGCTACCTCTTTCAGATATTTAAACTTAAACATGATAGGAATAATTAAAAAAATTTACAGAAAAAAGTTTCATATTTATAGATTAATAAAAAAAAGTCACATGAGCTTTTTCAAAAAAATTATTACGACATTTTATCACAAAATAAATTTAGATCAATTTGACACATTTCTGGATTCTTGTAAAAAATGATGACGATTTCATTATTTTGTTTCAGAAAATGGGCTTAATATCTCCATAACTGTAGACCAGCTGCGGGTACTAACAGGAAGCTACAAAACTTCCTGGTCAAAATTTTTATGTTGATGATTCTCGAGGAATCATCAACATAAGCAATCGAAATTTCCTATAGAATTCCTGGTTTGGCATGATATATGCATTTGACGCAAAAGAAGCAGGTTACTTGTTACAGTGGAATATATAAATACAGAAAAATACAAAAAAGAATATTTCGTTCTTAGTTCTCATATTTTAACATCATTTTACTTCTTAGAACACTCTGGAATGGTACCAAAACAATTACATAGTTTTTGTACCAAAAGAGTATAATTCTCTAAATTATCAGGAACTAAGATATTGGCTTTTTATGAAAAGAGAAATGAAGAGGACCAAAGAGGCGTTCACAAATACTAAAGACTTTAAAATGAGATGCCCAGAATTTTCCAAAAAAAATGTAGTTGAATCAACTATCAAATCTCAAATGAAAGGGTTACCAGAAAAGGTCTACAAGTTCATAAATAGTGGTTAGAAGAATAAAAGTTATATTTTTCTATGATCTGTAGTATATTATCAATTAAATAAAAAAAATAAATGAAAATTCTATGATCAACCGTTTCCAAGTTTTTGAATTTTATATATGTTAAGATTTTTTCGATTGCACTCCTTATATAAAATAAAAAAGTCAATACTTATATACCTTATATGTTATGTAAAGGGTATAAAAATAGAAATGGCAATAAGTAAATAAATACTTTTCGCAAAAAAAGCACTGAAAATAAAGTAAATTTTCATTCGTATATAGATATTGTGATCAACGTTAATTAAAATTTTTAACTTTTGAAGTATAGAATAATTATAATTTTTTTTTAATAGAAATACAGCGATCTGCTTAAATTTTATTGGATTATTTTTTTTATCCCAACCTTTATCCTAAATCCTCCTTCGATTTAGCCACAAATAAAATTTATTTCTTTTATAAAATTTCTTATTTTGATGCCTTAATAAAAGAATTTATAATTATTTTGTTAATTTGTTACTATACGTCTTTATGTCCTATAAACACATATGTTTCTTTTAACACTTAATAAAAACTTTTGTAATTTATTTATTTTTTTTTTTAACAAATAAAAAATACACATATTACAAGGAAAAGTATAACAATATACACATAAACCTTCAAAAAGCTACAAAAACAATTTAAACACAAATTCATATACTTAAGAAAAAGTATGCAATTGTCTTAGAACTAATGAAAAAGTATAATAATATGAAATAAACACATTTTCTTTTATTTTAATAATTGGTGTTGAAAAGTTGTTACATATTATGTTGGGCACATACTGTAGCTAAATCATTAATTTTTCAAAAAAATTTAGTACAATTTTTTTGTTTGTTTTACAGTGGCTTTGTTTTATTCTTATTTTTATTATTGTTATTATGTTTATAAATACACAAGTATTTGTGTTATTTTGTTTGTCCGTCATTCATTCATTTGTTCGTTTATTCATTCTCTGTCTGTGACAAGTCTTTAACTTTATCTGCTTTTGTTTATCAACACTTCACAAATTACAAGACACTCATTACACAAACACAAACATAAATATAAATACATAACTATAAAACAACGACCATCTAAATACTTAAACAACAATTGTCACAACAACTGCGAGCAGCAACTAAAACAACGACAGCAAATAACAAAAATATAATAACAATAACACTGACTATAGCAGCTACAATAACGACAATATTTAACAGTAGCAACAACAACGAAAACAACAGCTATAAAAACGGCAAACTTGTTACAAAGAAGGCTGAAGAGAAGAAGAGTCTAAAATAAAACTGTTACATTTCATTTGTAAATGTAAGTTGGTGGTGGTGGTGTTAGTGGGTGTTTCACTTATAAAACAAAAACTAAGTATTTAAATTAAAAAAAAAAAAACAACAACAACATAAGCAAAAGAAACGAGTGTTTGTTTTTTAAAACGAAGTGTTTCTTATATTTTAAGAAGAGCTAAATTTCAGAAAGAAAGAAAAACTAAAAGAAAAGTAAAAGAAAGAAAAAGTTTTTCTTTCTTTTTTATTGTTTTCGCTAATTATTTATGTGTTAAAAATGTACAAGTGAGGAAAAAAAAAACACTCCCACATCTTTGTGTATTCTTTAATATTTTCATTTACATTTCAAAGGATTTATTTCTTTGTTTATGTTTGTCAAAAATAAACAAAAGATAATTCTATAATTAGTTGACATAATTGTTGTTTTAAAAGCAAAAGTTATGTTATAAAAATATATTACATGTTGCATATTTTTAGGAGTCTTTTGTATGAAAATAATGCACAAAGAGTTTATTGAATAGTAAAAACTTCCTTATTTTTATTCTTTTATATGTAGTAAGTGTATCTAAGTTCGATCTGTAACAGTAGTAGATATTTTCTTAAATTGAAAAAAGTTAAAAATTTCATCATATTGCGGTTTATGGTCGCCGCTCAGTGGTCTCAATCTAATTTATTTTAATAATTCTGCTACATATGAAGCGTCGGAGATATCAAAATTATTGTTAAACTTCTACAGACTGCGACCAGAAAAACTTAATATTGGAATTTTAATGGTTTTATAATAACTTTTTTGTATTTTGTATGCAAGGCGTGGATCACTAAATATTATTTGTGTGTCCAACAAATATATTTGAAGTCGCCTTTAATGTTTTAAATTTAAAAAAAAAAAATGATAAATAAACAAAAATAACAAATTAATAAAATAAAAAATTTAAATTTTTCAAAATTGACAAAGTTTGTCTAGAGCTAGGTAGGAAACTGTTATCAAGATCGTCTCCAATATTGGTTTAGACTTATTAACGTTAAGATTTCGTTTGAAATCATTAAAAGATCTGTAGTCCGCTGCATCCGGAACAATAATGTAAATTTTTTTCAGTTTCAAAATCTAAATGAATTTTTTTAAAATGTTGGAAGAAATTTGGAAATGATTGTTAAAAATTTTAGATCCGAAATTAAGGTCTCCAAATTGAAAAAAGGGACAGCAGAATCTATATGCTTCTATATCAAATCTTTTATACCTTTCACCATTTTAGTGACAAATAAAATTTTCGCCTTAAAGTATGCTTTCGTAGTTTCATATTTAAAAATCTAGATGACAATGAATTTTGGCCCATATGTCAGTAATTATTGAACCGATTTCATATTTTCAGAAGAAATTAAAAAAAAATAATAATAAAAATTCTTTGCAAAAACGAAGTCTATAGCATTAATAAGGTTTTCAGAAGCTTAAAAACCCGTTTTTTTTTTGTATATTTTTGCCATTTTAACTCCGAATTTGCTGAATTTCAATAGCAAAATTTCAATGGGCTTATAAACACCATTTCAGCCGACACAATGACGTCGATTAAATGGCTATCGTCCTTATCATTGCGGAACGACAGTTCTATGAAATTTAATACAGTGATGAAAAAGGTGTAAGTAAATTTAAAACTTGAACCTACACTATACAGACCAAACGGAGGAGGATCAAAAGAGTTGCAAAGTTAAATACCACGGGTACGAAAAACATGAGTCTCGATGAATATTTTCTGGAATAAATTTAACTATAATACAAAAACTTTTTATAAATATTACTTTTATAATATTTTTCCAAAAAGTTTTGTTCCTAAGTTCCTTTAATTATTAATAAATCAGGATATAGATAATTTGCCAGCAGAGAGTTGGTATTTACTACTCAATTCAATTAAAATTTTAAAAATATATATTGAATTTTTATGTAAATAAAAACGACTTTATTTAGAGTAATATCTTCGAAAAATATGATTTAAACAAATTTCATAATTAATCTTCAAATGCACAGCGAACCATATATGGTACATGGTTATCGTCAAACAAAAGTATTAAGAAAACAATTAAAACGATGTAAAGATTAATTAAAATTCAAAAATACAATATAGTTGATCATCAGGGAAACCAAAACATACAATTTCATGTGTTTTTCCTGGACGTTCAATAAAGTCATTGATAAAATATTTATCCGTTTCATAACAAATAAATAATTTTAGCATAGATTTGTTAGTGCATATTTTACCCTTAACGTCATATTTTTGCATTTGGCAATTCTAAGTGCATATTTATAGCATATTTTGTTAATTTTAGGTCATATTTAACGCTTTTAGAGCATATTTTGTCATTTTAAGATTATGATGGAAGTTTATGTTGTAAAAATAATATTTTTTAATGAAAGCATATCGAGACCTAATCGCGAAAAAACCATAAGTGTAATAAGTGCAGTGATCAATATGATAATTTTGATTAAAAATTATAAAAAAATCATTGTTTTTAAGTTAATATACGTTTTTTACTGCATATTTAATGCGCATTAAACTCATTTTTTATATCATAGTGTGATTTCCCTGCTGATCATAAAATTATATATAGTATTTTTATTAATACAAAAATTTATTTCCATTATATGTTTAATAGGGTATTTAATTGATAGAGGATTCCTATTTCGAGGTTATAAGTTGATCGGTTAGTAACCGTTTAATGGCAAATTATTCGATCAACCGGATTGTATTATAAATAGTTTTAAACATATAAATAATACTATTTATAACAATTAATCTATTGAAATAGTTATTGGAAGACTTAATGTAGATAACATAGGGTTTATATTAATAGATCTGTCACCCATTACTGTTTCAGAAAATTGGACTTTCGACATAATACTACAAATGTTCTTCATTATTATTTATATAACTTTCCTTCATATAAATATATTACCATGTTTATAGCCTTATGATCATTGCAGGATCCAAAGGAGATGAATTGTTAGGAATTTATAAAATTTTAGTCTTTTCATGTCGCATTTTGTTAAATAAATTGTAACAGTTTAAAAAGAAATATTCAAAGATGCAATTATGAACCTAAACTTGGGATCCAGAAATAGTGCAAAGTCTGATGATGATAGATGTTCCATTTTATACCTATTTAATGAGAAGAAAGTAATGAATAAACGCACTTTTACTTTTTAGCGCAAGATATTAAGTGTATAATACTATTTAGAAAATAAAAATATATTTTATTTATATTTGCTGGAAATGTATATTATCGATTTTAAAAATATATATTTTATTCATTTCAGAAATGTTGACAAAATTTTAATTTAAAACAAAATATTTAATAACTTTTAAAAAAGTAGGTTTCGGTTAATGGGTTATTGGACATAAATTATACGGTTTATTCGTTATTCAAAAATAGACAGCTTCCAATTATTCGAACAGTTAATCGACCAAAATTAATCAGATAACCGAATGGCAGTTAATCGATTGGATTCCCTAATGTTTAGCCAACGTTTTTCAATTAAGTTAGTTTGGTCTACTCATTATCGACTTTTTTGTGCATTTAAGGGTTAAATCTTTCGTTGCTAATATTTTATTATTTGTTTTTATTTAAACTTTTTTAATCAAAGAAGAATTTTAAATTATATATGAACATAAATAAAATAGTATTCCATTATGCTTAAATTTTGATTTGCTTAACCTTCTTTTCAATTAAATTTGAACTTTCTAAAGGTAATATGTACAACAATTTACCTTTATCACTGCTATTTCCTAATTTAATGATAGATAAATTGACACTTACCTGTAAAGAGAAATAAAATAAAAACTTGATTAATAATTTATAAATAAATTTATTTATATAAATTTCACAAAGGAATATAAAATTAAAAAATAAATTTCAAAGGAACGTTATTTGATACTTTTGCGTTATTAAATACAGTTTTGAATAAATATATCAATTTATATTTTACCTTAATAAAAATCCACCTTGAAAATTTAATTATATTTTGTTAATTTTACACTGCACATTAAAAGTAATTAATGTTTAGTGATAAAATTATGTTCATTCACACATACATATGTATATCAATCAAATATTTTCATATTTATAACAAACAAGTGAGAATGTTATATTCAGTATGGCCGAATCCATATGATCACTATTTGAAAATTTTTTGTTCTACTTTATGTGAAATATAAGCTATGAAGTGCGCGGATCCTTTTTGAATTACGTGTTTAATATTGATCAATAAAATTTCGTTGACTTTTACATAATTTTTTGTAATATATATATATATATATATATATATATATATATATATATATATATAACACAGTGGGTCTAAATGCAAAATGTTTGTTAATAAATCTTTAGCTCCTACGATATAGGATCCCAGCAAAAAAAGAACATCCAAAGAAGTCAATAAGATCCTGAACTTGTGATCCAGAAGTAGTGCAAATTCGGATCATTTCTATTGAATTTCTCGTTTTTGATACCTATTCAATGAATATGAAGTCATGTCCACGATGTTGTGAAAAATTGATTCTTTGGATTTTTCTTTTTATCGCTGCATGGAAATTTATATATAAATTAATAAATTTTTTAATAAAATTAATTTTTCATAACAAATATTTGAAAAAATATCTTCTGAATACATTTTTAATTATATATTTGGATGTTGTTTTTATTACTTTTTAAGATACCGAAAATATATATCTATTGATACTTTGGAAGTAGTGAAAATAAACTTCCTTAAAAATGACTTCTGTTTATTTTTACTGGGGTGTCAAAACAAATGTTTATATTTCTGCAATGAGCACAGTGGGACAGAATCAAACGTTTTTGTAAATAAATCTGTAACTTCTGATCGACTGCTTGACCAGGCTTAACCGATGGGTGTAAAATGTTAAGTTTGGAAGGGATACCAAACAAAACATTCAAGGGCGTAGTTAAGGGGGCTTAAAGTATTGTACCTCTGATATAAATTTTATTCGCTTGCCATTCTTTTGTTTCTTGTAGGATTTCAAATACTTATATATGTTATTGTAAGTCCTGACAATACAGTATTTGGTACATAACTTTTTTTTATACATTTATATATACGAGATTACACCTGGGGCGCCTCGCTGCCCATATAAATTAGAATTAAAATAATAAAAAATTCCAACTTGTAATAACAATATTTATTTCATTACAACTGGTCCAGTTTGTTTTTATTAAAAAAATAACAACAATGGGACAATGTTTTGAATGAGAGAGATATATATACATGTGATAATATATAGTTAAATAGACTGCTTATTTGTGTAGTATATTCAGTAGTAGTAACTTTTACCGCTTATAACATAATAATTCTGTATTCTGCACATCTATAAGAAAATATCTTTATAGTGGTTTATTTTTTATTGAAATCGGTTGTTTAGTGAGACCTTAAAAGGGATTACGAAAAATGTGTTTGCCTATTAATTATATAGATAGATATTTATTTATATATATTTATGATAAAATTAATTTCGATATGAATCTGAAATAACACTTGATACATCGACGAAATTTATACAAATGATTTAAATGATTCTAGATTATAGATTTTTCTCAGAATAGTTACGATATATTGCTGGTTAGGGCTTGAAATATACGTTCCTTTCAATGATCCGCCCCAAACCCTCTTATTGTTTTATTAGACAAACAAGCGGACAGAAGGACGGACACTATTAAATCGATTTGGGATCTTGATAGGACTTATAATATACATATTTACTTTATGTGGTGTAAGACAATTTTATCGATATGTTACACATGGAATGACAAACCCATTTCATACCCATAGGTGGCGGGTATTTAAAACATAATTGTTTTTTTTTATATTTATTAGTACATGATGCATTATATTTGTTGTTTATCGCATACCAAAGTATATGAATAATGTCTGTGTGACAACAATTTCTAACAAGTGGCACAAGGTCGTTTATGAGTGAGAGCAAATAGAAAATACGTTGAACTGAAAATACATTTTTTTCAAAATACATAAAACACTTTTAGAAATTGCATGCTGGCAGGCAAATGGCAGTGAGACAGTGGAGCAAGCAGCCAGCCAGCCAGTCAGGCCTATAAATAAAATTTTTATATGCACAAAATACTTTATTATATATTTTATTATATTTTTTCTATTAAGAGCAAACAAAAAAATATTATTTAGGAAAATATGTGGATGTTAAAAGCAAATTGCGAAATGTTTATGATTTTTTTCTTCTTAAAAAAAAATGTTGATTGAGGATTTAAATCAGAGTTATTAATGTACTTTAGAAGGTAACAAATTAATACTTTAAAAAAATTAATAATTAAATTTTTTCTTTACTTTCTTTTCTCTTCATTCTGCGTGCAGCATCAGTATTTAAAACCATAAAAGTGTCTCGCACATTTCAAACTTAAAGCATATTAATATTTTCTTAAATAAAAGAAATAGTAATTTTCTATAAACTAACTGAGTGGGTGTCGTTTTAATATGCAAAAGATTTTGAAATGAAAAAATAACATTCCAATATATCTGCTAAAGTGTCACTAGTTTAAAAGAGAAAGAAAGAAAAAAGAAGTTGAAAACAAAATAGAAAGATTATTTTTTTCATTTTCTACTTTATGGAAAACGTGTAAAGAAATGCATAAAATTTTACATTTTCTAATACTTCTTTTTCGCATTTGCATACAAATTCAACTAACAATGTTGCACATTCCTTTAACAACAGCACGAGTGTAAAGAATACCAACAGTTCTTGAGACTGATCGAAAAATATATTGCAATTATATTAATTTTTTCGAGGGACATTAACATGAATAGTAAATTTAGTTTTTGATGTCCAAGACTGAAGTCAATACAAACTTTGTCAGATTTACTTTATATGAACTTTGTAACTGACTACCTTTTGGATTACTTTGGGGCACTTAAGAAGCCAATTTAATTTGTAAAGAAATGTACAAAACTTAACATTTTCCAATAGATCTTCCTTGCATACAAATTCAACTAACAATGTTGCACATCCCTTTAACAAGAGCACGAATCCAAATAATTCCAACAGCTCTTGGGACTTATTACGGAATATATTGCAATTTTATTATTTTTTCGGGGACATTAATATGAACTATTAATTTAAAATTTTCCTAGACTTAAGTAGTACTTTATGAACTTTGTAACTGACTACCTTTTATATTATTATGGGACACTCAAGTGCCCAATTTAATTTGTATTGAATATATTAGTGAAATGATCCTGATTATGATTATTACTAAAGAATATTGTCATTTAAAAGATACTCGCCAACTACTTACCAGAACTGTTGGATTATTTTACTCAATTTATTTTTCATGATGGGTAACAACAAAATATGTCTACTTAGATATTCTACTAAATGGAAGCTGCAATTGAAAATGAAATGAAACTTGACTAATAAATGACACGGACAGGATTATTGCTGATGACACCATAAACTGCCATCAAACGTTTTCTTCCTTTTTTGGTATTTTTTCTCCTTCTTCCCAATTTCAAAATTAAATTGGTTCCTATTGAGTGTTTCCTTTAGGATATATAATGACACAACGCTATTTGACATGTAGTTGCAAAGTGATTTTTAATTAAATATTCATAGCACTTGGATTTTGAAAACTTATTAAGTGGTGTTTTTTTATTTTAGACAGCACGTAAATATAGAAAGGAAGGAAATGCAAAATATTTCTAATACTTTGGTATATGTATGAGAAAGGCTACTTAATTCACGAGAGGATTTTTCAGTGCATTTCTGGTGAAAAAATTATTGGAAAATACTTAGTTACAATAATTAGCAGAACTACAATTTTTTAATATTGAACTTATAACAAGAACAAAAATGTGAAATTTTTATAATTTTTATGCAAAAACATAAACATCGAACTTTCTTTGCCACAATGCACAGTGGGGCAGTATCGAATATTGTTGGAAATCGGCTGCTGGGATTTTCTTGAATATTTGCCTTTCACTTATGCGAGAAATTGGTAACAATTGTTGCAATAGTACCGGTCCCTCAGTACCAGTTGAATACCATTTGACACCTTTTAACCACCAATGTTGCAGTTAAGTACCAATTGACCCCTAACAGTCATCAAACTTCTAGTTAAAAACCAATTTTACCAGTGAGAGCTAATGAGCAATTAGCAATTCGCTAAACTGTATTCCATTTAGAAAGTCAAAACTTTCATATAAAATGGGTCAAATTAGGGAGAGTGTGTACCTTGACGAATGAGTTATTGTGCTTGGCTTTTTTTAAGTCATCTCCGTGAAGTATAAAATTATTATAAGTTGGGAAAAAATGTATTTTGATAAAAAAATACAAGTCGTAATTTCTGCAATTTTCAAATTTAAAATCTTTTATTTTGTACTCGATAAAGATACCGACTTCAATAAATAATAACTGATAAAAAAAATGGTACGCATATGTTCAAAATTAAGGTATTCAAAAATGCATACCTCAATAACTCAAAAACTTAACACTGTACACTCCTCTGCTGCACCTACACCAAATTTCACATAAATTCAATCAGCCCATCAGAAGTTACAGATTTATTTAAAAACATTTTCGAATCTGTCCCACTGTGTAGTGTTAAAAAAGTGTTTATTGAAGTTATATTCTAGTTTGCAACATTATTTGTCCCAAACTACAAAAATATATCAGTTGTATTATTTTAAATGTTAGCTTTATAAAGTCGTTAAAAATCAATCGTTTGAAATTTACCAAAGCACAGTGGTCCTATTTTGATTTATTTTGGTAATAACTCTATAATTTGTTAATCGTTATCTTGAAAAAAATGGGTTTTGCCAACATTTCTGTTATTAATTGAACCAATTTATTTTTTTAACACAAAAATGCAGAAAAAATGTTCGGGCCTTAGAGCTTGGGGTACGGGAGTTGAATTGTTATGAAAACTCTAAAGAAATGTCTGGAATAATAAATTTACTTTGAAAAGTGAATGAAAGAATTAAATCTTTGAAACCTTTGCTTACAATAGGCACTTATTTTATTTGTATGAAATATTTAAAATTTTTTAAATTGGAAGTCATACTTCAATATAGTTTTTTTTTTCTGTTAATCATAAATGTGATTAATAATGTTGTGTTGTAGCATTGAAAAGAAAAAATAACATTCTGTATAATTCTTGCTTTCAAGGAACTCCCGGGAAATCGAATTTTTCATTCTCGTTTCCTGGGATACAAAATACCGGGGAAAATCCAAAACCCTAACGGGACTTCTTTGCAAAAGCCTAGTCCCTAGTAAAAGCAATTTTTGTGCATATCTCCACCATTTATGAACCGAGCTTGCTCAATTTCAATAGAACAATTTTCGAAAGGATTTCCGATCGTTTGATATATGTGTTATATATGGCAGTTATCGGTGGGCTTCATGAACGCCATTTCAACCGACGCACAGGTGGACGGACAGTTCTATTATCATAATTTCTTACAAGGATCCCGAAAATATTAACTTTAATGAAAATTGTGGAAACTACATGCGGAATGACAAAAGGGTATAAAAAGAATATATTGAATTAATAGTTGGTTAAATCCACGCAAGATATTTTCTGAACCACATCTCTTACAACGATTCGCAGACAATCTTAATAAAAAAGTTAATTTTTAATTCTAGTTTTTTTTCCGAACTAAAATTTAGGTAGGAAAGATTTTGATAAGAATTTTTTAATTTTTCAATTTTAGTTCATCTAAAAATATTGTGCGAAAATTCCACGAAAATACCTCTACTCGAAAATAAGCTTAGAATTCGAATTATTATACCCTACACCACCAAAGGTGGTTGGGGTATTATGTGTTTGTGCAAATAT